>CM060846.1:118612597-118922597 GCA_030762175.1 Metallyticus violacea | reverse complement strand
TCTTCTGGCAGCCTCCCCAAACGGCCGCGCTAGCGTTAGGCTATGGTGAAGAAGCCAGTAAAACGAGTAGGAGAGGATGTAAACACCTCCCAGTGCTCCCACCAAATCGGCAAACGTAAAATGTATACCTAACACCTTTCTTTCTGTGACAAACCAAATGGCAATGCAAGGAGAACCAGTTATCTCTGCTGCTAAAACGCCTACACGCAATGTCTCAAATGCCTGTCTTGCTCTAACTCACAAGATTTAAAAACCAACATTCCGGTTTATGTTGATTCACTCTCGTCTATATTTCTCAAACGCATGAAACAGTGATTGCCTTTGAAAATGTATCGTGAAATGAGGCGACTTGCTATTTTACAAATATCAGATGTTTTTAAATAACTATTTCAACCGTTGCGAATTAGATTATAATAGTGTGACTCGAGTCTGCGTTTAGATACCTAAAGCAATGCTTACAGGAACTGTGCAATAAATTTACACAGCCGATACAGTAATAATATATGTTTTTATTTCTCGTGTTATTGTCCACAGTATACAAGATCTGAAAAAATCTCATTGTTGACAGTAAACTGTAGCTTGGTCATGCGAAACCCAAGAAAGTCTAAACTTTATGTTAACAAAGGCTGTAAGCAGTCAGAGGTAATGTTAAACTCTCCATAAGTACATACTTCTATTATGATGGCTGATGCTGTTGACAGTGTATTGTTTCCATATGCAGTCTACAGGGCACACCTATTTATGTTTCACATGGGCAGAAAATGGGCGTTAAGGAATATGCTATAGCAGCAAAAAAAATCTGGATGGTTTTACTTGGTAATATTTTAAGACTAGGTTTTCAAGTGTGCTGACTTTACTTAACTGGACTCCAAAGAACAAATTTATTGATTGGGGACGATATTTTTGTGCACATTTCTTACCAAGAAGTTGAAAAGTGAATTGAACTGTACGCACATTTCATATTACATCCTCCAACTTCAATGCATCTTTGCAAATCACTAGAGATGTCCTTCTTTGGATAAAAGTCCTTACAGAACGGAAAAAGAAAACGTGGATGTGTTCCTAAATCTGAGTTTCCCAATGCTCTGAAGAAGACACCTGAAATGCAGATATCAAAAAGCACAACAAATGTTTTGAGCTTTGTGGTGCTGGTGTTGTGACTTTCGATCCTCATCAAGTATTGAAAAGAATCCCAAGTACGTAGAATTCCTCTCAAGAAGACGACAGGACCGTATCAATGGTGAGAAATTTTCAAGATGCACCATTCAAGTCTATAATGTGAAGAAAGCGAGTCAACATTCAACCTAGATAACGCATCAGAACTGAAGATTTATGCAGAGAAAAGCCTGATTGTTCAAATGGTTCAGAGTACTAATCGCTTTCAGGAATTTTTTAATTAAATGCTACTGCGATGACACCAAATGCCTCTGGTGCAATAACCTTTGTTCTCAAAGTAAGATAAGAGAAGTTCGGGTGCAGTACCAAATTTACAGGTAATCGGCTCGGGACAAATACAAGTATTCAGGATATCCTAGAAAAAATATGTAGAAGCATTGCAAGAAAACAAAATAGGTATTTTCTTTATTTTGAATATTTTATTAAATTTCTGAAATGTGTTTGAAATACTTGTAAACATTGAGTTTTGTATTTTTAAAATCATAATATCATTTTCTTTTATTTCCAGAATGTACTAATTCTCTACTGTTATGATGATGTTTCTTTTTTAATGTAAAAAAAAAAAAAAACATTGCCCGAGTGTACATTATGAAGTCCAATTTGGAAAATAAGGGGCAATAAATACTACCCGAATATCAAACTTCATTTTGAGGTGGCACCGGGGAACCTATTTGTTTTTATTGAATAATAAAAATGTTATGTTAGAATTTTGTGAGAGTAGGAAAAACAATTGGAGGAAATCAAAGATTTAACGTATGATTTTTTGCAGTTTCTGAATTAAATTTTAAGAGATGGGCGCAAAATACATTAAAAACTCTCCGAAGTCACCTCATTTTACGGTAACTGACAAATAAATTATAATTGATATAAAGTATATAATGCAAATATTCAATCAATAGTATTGCAAACACGAGTAATTTCGTTCCTGAACATTTGTCCGTTTTAGTTAAAAAAAAAATATATATATATTCTAATCTAAGAAATCGTTAGATTTGCTTTAGTTAACTCAGCTGTTCCACAGTAAAAAACTGGTGTTTCCATTCTGCTCTTACAGGAATGATCGAGTCCTTAATAGTGATATAACGCTTCCAAACGCTCAATATCTATTTCTTAACACGTATCTTTGCTGCAAAATTAACAGGAACAATTTATGAATAATATCGCTATAGACATAGATTAACTTGGTTATATATTATGGTGATAAATCTTCAGAAATTTCCTACGATAATCAGTTCAATGCCATGACAATCTTTAATTCCAAGAATAACAAGTTTTAGAGCTACAACCCTTCAAGTAGAGGGATTTTCCCCTGCCTCCCCAGCGTGATAGGTATGACTACTGAATATCTAAGTGAAAGACATTTTTATGAAAGGTTGTAGCTTAGTTAGGTATTTGAAAACTAAAAATGAAAGCACTATAGAATAAAACAAAACAGAAAGCTAACACACAATATATGATATGAGTTAAATAATAACTTATCTAGCATAAATACATGAAAAACTAACAATACATCAAAACTGCTATGAATGCATACAGCTATAGCTGTATGCATTCATAGGGTTATGTTTACTATAGCCTTCAGTTAATTCTAAAATGGATATCATTTTAAATATGACAACACAATACCTAAAATTACATTTAGGACTTCATATGCAGTAAGGTTATTTGAGCCAAGATCCGGCAGAGTGCGGCTGCATACTGAGAGAAGTCAGTCGTTAAGGCCTATAAAGCATATGCAGGTAGCAGCTTGTAAATATTTCGAGGGGAGACGTTCTCATCTAATGTTTGTGCGTTCGCCTGTTACTGGGTGCATTCAATGTGTGTAAATTATGTGCTAATTGTTCATTAGCTCAGTCTCTGCATAAATACAGCGTTGAAGAACGGGATTTTATACAATACATATGTGCAAAGGATTTATGCAGAGAAGTGGTAAGGCGATTTGCAAGAAAAGATCCTGACACCGAGCTCCAGTAGAGAAGCTGTTAAAGAAATATAAGATACAGAATCTCTCAATTTCAAGAAGCGTGTCCCAAACCGCCGTATTCTAAAGGAAGTAAAGTGAGATGAAATAGAGGAACTTCCTATGCAGGTGCCAGCAATGTTGCCGCCGAGGAGCATTATTTTCATCTTGTTTTAAAAAAGAGGTTAGCGTTTATCATTGTTATCAGTTTAAATAAAGTTTCATTTCATGATATTAGTAAAAAAAATACTAAAATAGTAATACTGACTTTAATGATACGGCTCTATCCCCCCCCCCTTGTCGCTTCTCAAGCAGGCCGTAACTCAAATACGTAATAATGAACGGAAGGAATTCCAGTACCTTCTTGTTTCATAATGATGAGTAAATGTCAAGATTTAGTAACAACACGAGACAATCATAGCTGCGCACTTTCTGACTCTGGTTCACCGCGGTACCAGCTTTAACCGACCGACCGTTACGGGTGAAGCGATCCCGTCAGTGAAAAATGATCCATTAGTTATAGGTAGTAGCACATCGACGTTGTTATTACAGAGAGACTGCCGAAGTCGGAGAACTTGGTGAAGCCACTTGCTGGCTCGCAGATTGCAATAACGTAAAGTATAAAAACATCATCCTCTTGTTGATAACGGTGTAAATGCGTATCGACCACAGAAAATTTATGCCAGTTTTGAACTTCAGGAAGATGATGAGGTACCCACCTATTGGCAAATTTTCTCATTCCCAGAAGGTTTTTCAATATGGTATGCATTCAACATTCGGTCAGACGGTAGAAATGTTGTTTGGTACAAGGACAGCACTGTGCCTACTACTTTCAAAAGAAATTAAACACTAATCAATAATTACGGTTATTGCGAATAAAACTCATTTCATTATTACTGTATTAAGTTCTTATTTATATGACAGAATTTTGTGAATTGTACTATTTTTTGATTTTCTTAAGGTATGTAGTTTACAACTTATATTATATTTATTTCCAATTTAAATATCGATTGATTCTTTTGAATTAAACAAATTTATATTTATTTTATTATTATCGTCGCGATTTTAGCACAAATTATTATAAAATACATTTCTGAAATTACAAATATAAATAAATATGGAAACAAAATTTTTATTGAGTTAAAAAAATTCACATGCTGCAACTTTCTAATCTTATAATTCTGGCCTTGTTTTCTTCTATCTTGACATGGTCTGGATGAGTGCTGTTCCGAAGCAACGTTTTAGGATACTATTCTGTGCATCTCTTTATAGGTCGTCCCACTGATCTGGAACCCTCTTGGTTTGTAATCAGTAGCCTGTCACTTTACATTCCGTTTAAATGATCTTTCAATTTCTTTCTGTACTTTTGTATATTTTATAATGCTTTATATATGTAATTGTTGGTTAATATCATCATTCCTGATTTGATCTCTTCTAGTCACTCCTGTTAGCGGTCTTAAAAATAATATTTGAACTCCTTCGATCCGTCGTTCTTCGTTCATATTCAGGACCCAAGATACACTGCCGCACAGTAATACCAGTTTATTTATTGTATTATAAAATCTTAATATTATTTATTTTCTCATTTGATTTCTAAAATTTCTCACTTGTTCAATTATCTTGTCGCCTATAACAATTTTTGTTCTTCTCATATATTTCTCTTCCAAAGCTGTAATTTTGGTTTGTCTAAAGACAGTGTATGTCATACAGTCCTGCAGTAACTGATATTTGATCTTTGTTATAGCAGAACAAAATAATTATGAAATTAAGAGAAAATCAACAAACCAGAAACAGTATCATTCAACGATTATTTTAGAAAGTGAAAGTATAGATATGGCAGGTCATGATGCTTATAGTTGTCGAGTTCGTTCCTAGACATGATGAAAAAAGAACCGCACGACAAAGGTCACCCGGGCGTTAACTTCATAAAGAAAAGCGAGAACGAGAAAGTGGGTCTTGAGCAATGCAAGTGCATCAGAAGATTAAGTTATAATAATATAGGTAAATTAACTCAGAAGTCGTTCATGCCTTGCTATACAAGTACATACGTTTAGGAATTATAGATTTTCACTCATCCTAATGTAATAATAAAACTGGTGATTGTGACTAATTATACGCCATTCCTATTGGTCTATCTGTAAAGCACCACAAAAGCACCAAGTGAGACATCGCATAGTGATCGGATTCATAAATTTTGTATCACCTGTATGCTTCAGACAGACTTTAGAATGAATGTTAATTCAGGGTTTTTAGTGACCGAAAAACATTTCTGAACATAGTGAAGGCAAAGCGAGTTCTCATGAGTTCTACATCGGTTTTAGAAGCGCATTCGGTACATAAAAAGTGGGCCCTAAGCTCTTCTTATCCGCTTTTACGTTTGTTGTTGGCTGCGTGTTGAGCATGCGATCCGTTTTATCATTCCTGTCACATGCACCTAAAGGAGTGTGCATCGTTAAAGCGTGAACTGAAATTCTATCTGCTTGGCCGGTTCCACAATCCGTTGTGCGCTGTGAGAGGTTTTTAAGGATATGCGCTCAACTTAGTTCAGGCAATACCGCCACGGGTGGCCGAAGTCGTTAAGGTGCGGACTCTTGAGAGGGATATCTGGGGTTCGAATCCCGCCAGGATACCCTCCCTGGCTGAGGTTTTTTCCAGGTTTTCAGTCCTCATAAATGACAAATGCCTGGGGAGTACCATAAACTTAGACCTGAAGCGTTTCCTACCTTAAAAAAAATCTTTCCCAATATATTATTTCATCTTATGTATCATCTGTGTTCACTGCCTGTGGTGCCTCAGTAGTAAAACCGGGCGTTAAATATCATTCATCGCGGAATTTATTGATCGAATTTATTGATCGAATTCAATTGTGCAAAAACAATGTTTATTCTAAATTGTCAGAAAACGCATGGAAAATTAAATTACATTTCTGCTAAACGTTTTACCGGAGATCTGACTATTCGGGACGTAATGACTTATCAACGAGCCTTAACAAAAAGTGATATTATCTGTGTGACCACAAAATTTGTAGGTGAGGTTCTGTTACGCATTGTGTTATTATCTAGCAACACGATTACCATGATCGTAACCCCGTAATGTATAAACCGCATACCATAATCAATGGACATTGTAGGTGAAATATCAGCTTTGTTTAGGAATAAATAAGAGCCATTATAGAAATCAAACAAGAAGCTATCACCACATTCTAATGTGCAGTTTCTTCTTTAAATAGTGGACCTATTTCACCGACTTTTCTTGAATTGCAAACACTTCACATACTTAAAACTAATAATCTGGTTCACATATTTGTAGTGAATTTTTGGGAATTCGTATTTCTCTGCCATTAAGTTTTTTGACTTTGCTTTTCATAATCCTCTCTTTTTCCTGCCTTTTTAATATTATGTGCGCACAGGTTTTCTGAACAAAGAAATTGACGGAATATGTAATTAAAATGTTTGTTTTGTAGCTTAAAAAAGGAGTACTACTAACTAAGTAATTATTAAATATGTTTAGCAGTCGGAATAATGTATAAGTACGCGCATCAAATGCTGAAAGCACTCATAGCAGGCCACAGCATAAAGATAAACCTTTGGAAAAGTAGTTACTTGAGGGACACATATGATTACTGTGATTGCAAAATTTTTCTTTCGTATATATGTATTCCTGTGCGTAAGGTATTTAAGTTAAAATCGATGAGCTTTTTGATTGGTATATTCAGCAAATAGTCACGCTTCGGTGAGTCTGCTGAAGTGCTCTCTCTCATATTCATTATCTTCTCATTATTTCAGAGAGAACATTAACAAAATGAGATGCATTCGAGCACGCTCTTAAATCTGTTTAATGACGTTATTGAAAACTAAAGTTGCTAAATTCTAAGCAAAAAACTACCGTCGACGAAGAATACTACATTGTTCACGTTTCCATTAAGGCTAACAATTTATTTGTTTCAGTTACGAACACTGAAAAATTGTACTCATTTGTATTAATTATTTATTTCAGCTTAGATTATTATCCTAGGTATAAATAAATGCATACATTGTAACGTGGTTTTTCTGAGTAGTAATACTAAGGATTGCGCGCTCACTATATTTTATACAGTGGATGAACTTCAAGGATATAGCACCAAAGTCTTTCTCCCAATAGCAAATTTTGAAATTATCGTAATATTTCTATGAACTATGTATATATTGTTTGAATAAGCTGCTATGTCAGCTAATTGATTCATGGGTATTCATTATTTATTATACTGAACTATTTAAAAATCCCCGAAAATAATATTTACACAACCAAGTTATCAATTTCTTGATTCTTACATTTTTACCATCATAAAAATTATATACAACATTGAAAACGTTCTGTACTCTACTATATGTATGTTCGATTATAACTGAATTTTGACCAATGACGCTGATGACCAGAGCTATTAAAGAGCGTCCATAAATAAATCAATTGATAAAATACACTACCATTTACTTGCTTCATGTGACCTTATAATTTTGAAAAGCATTTACAGAATTTATTAAAATACGAAAATTGCCAAATATTTTCGAAAGAAATATGGAAGCATCCGGAATAATAACGCATACTTTTCAATGAGTTTAATGTAAAAATTATACAAATTTATTCTCATTAAACTTTTAAAATGTATGTTTTCTTTGAAATGTCCTATAACTTCCGCCTAATATCAACAAGCGCATTTGTCTAGACCAAAAGTCGGCAACGTGTTGTTCTCCAGGACATTTCAGACAGCTCGCGGAGAAATTTTATGAACCAGCGTTTCTGCTTCGCTTCTATGAACTCCTACCATCTGTAATCTCTTTTCTCAATGTGGTGAGACTATTCTATTTTAGAAGCTTTTCTGCGACTACAGAACTTAATATTCTTAATTGACGTTACTGAAAAACTCAACCACAACTTCAAGGCAAGGACAAGAATATTCTGCAAATAAATTCAGGGATAAAGTTATTTTGGGTAAAACTTCAATTGTGGGAAAAAGAATTTTAGGCAGGGGAGCTCAAACATTGCCCTGATGTTAAAAGAGAAGAAAATGTCCTTACATATACAGGAGATGGCAAATACTTAGAAATGTTAATGCAACTTATGAGACGAGTTCGATTTTTTATTTTTAATTACATTAATTAAATAAAAATCTGTAATACTCACCCTGGCTCTTTATTTATTATACCAGGGTAGGTATTCCAAAATTTCACCCTTTATTTCCAAGGAACGAAAGAAAAAGTTACAATTTATATTAACATTGTACATATAATTATAGTAAACAATATATAATAAAATATGACATAACAAATAAAACAAGCAACATATATACTCTCAATTACAACTCCAACAATGTTCAATTAACATTAATTTTAATTATAATTTTAATCTATTAATATATTTGAACAATTTTATATTTTGCCAGTATCATTATTATTATTTCATATTTAATGTTGAATTATTTTTTATTTTAACTTATGCATTACTTATCATCAATATTCTGCACATCGGTTATTACAATTCAAATTAAAATCAAAACAAAATTAATGTTACTGTATTAAAAATTAATTTAAAATAAATTTAGGCACTAGTACTCAGTATTGAAATGTATCGTAACCAATCATCAATACTAAATATAATCTACCCTCCTATCCTAAATTTGCCGCCGGTTCCCTGCGATAACTATGTAAACTATGTAATGGTAGCCAGTACTAACCATTTATTCAAATCTTCAACATTTAATTTCTTTAACATACTATCGTATCCTACTTTACTTATTAATTAATACTGTATATATTTTTAACTCTACTAAATTTTCAAACATTAAAACATTACATACACCAATACATCGTCATTCTTCATTTATTCACATTTAAATGCTTTAAAACTTTCTGATCACTAAACCCTTACTTTCATCTTTCACTAAAACCTATAAATTTCCGCTACACGAGAACACTTTAGCATTTGAAACTTCTGCTGTCTAGGGTCATTTTGCTCCAAGGTCCATTAACTGCATTCCCCATCCTCTATAAACACCTCCTCTCCCACTCATCAATGAAGGATTGAATCACCTCCCTTTCCTCTCATCTTTGTCGTAAGGTAAATACAGATGTAGTTTTAGCGGTGGCGAATGAGCGAAAGATGCGCAGTGGTTTCTGATCGAGTTCATTTTCTATTTATAGGGGAGTCAGGTTAGGATCTCTCTTACTTCCGTACTGAACACGTCGCAGGGACGGTGTAACAATTAAGTACAGGCCGCGATAATTTTTGCAATGCCTCCTCTGTTGAGTTAGCTCAGCGGTAAAATTTTGCATTCCCAGATTCGTGAAGTGGTTAGCAATGTTTACCACTTCATGAAAATAGAAACTGAATTAGGAAATGCCATAAATATAAAAACGGTTCAAAATAGGGTGGCATAGGCAACTGGTGTCTCTTCACGAAGAGTAACCCGCATAGTTAAACAGCTGAAGGAAATATAAGTCGGAACAGGTTGTGTTGCGTTTACTAAGCCCTGGGTCCAGGGGTACAACACAGAGGTCTGGAACAGAGAAACTTTCTGTACTCCACACAAGACAAAACCTGGAATATCACTCAAAGCTACCGTGGAGGAAATTAATCAATCCGTGGTTCGCAGGACAATAAATGTTTTTTACATAATTAAGAAATGTAGGCCAACGCCAAACAAACTCCGTACAAGGCTAAAAATATCCATTAGTTTCGATGGAAGTATTTCAACACTTGCAAAATAATTTTGGCTCTGGGTTTCCACTAGAGAAAAACCAAAAATAATAGGCGGATATTAGTAGAGCAGGTAAACATCCGGGAAAAAAGGATAGTTTACTTGAAAGCCATGAGGAAATACAAAGAAGGTACCACCATTATTTTCATGGATGAAACTTATGTTCATATTTCACATACAACCTCATCGGCTTGGAGTCATGATTCTATGCAGGGACTCTTAGCCCCGATGTCGAAAGGGCAACATGACTATATGAATTATGCAAATTATGAGAAATGGATCAGAGAACGGCTTATTCTTAACCTTCCTCCTCACAGTGTCCTTGTAACCGACAATGCACCGTACCATAATGTAATACTTGATCCTTCTCTAAATTCCAATACCCGTAAACCTGAAATGATATCCTGGCTTACTAACCATATGACCGAACAACAGCTTCAAGAAGCTGGCAACTTAAATAGTTTAACAAAACCGAGCTATACAAATTGATAAAAACTGTTAAATCCAAAGACATCATATGCAAAATTGATGCAGTTTTAGAAGAGAAAAGTCATGCAGGCATATGCCTTCTACCCTAGGTGCATAGCGAAAAACTGGATTGCGGAACATAATGTCACGTTTCACATGAAAGATGCTACAAAATTACTAGATGAAAAATTGTTTCAATTACGAAAGAAAATTGGAAACGCTGCTGTGAAAAGCTGAAGAGGTCAGAAAAACGTATTTCGAAAAAGAATGTCTCTTAGATGAAGGTGTGGAATTAGTGAAGTTCACTAATGAAGTTCAACTTCATTTAGTTGAAGACAGTGACTGTGATGAAAACAGTGAGACTAGTTCAGAAAGTGATAATGAGTTAACTTTAGATTGACAAGCGTTTATTCATCACAGGTGAATACACAGTTTATTGCACGGCGTGCCGCTCTTATCTTTCTCACTTGCATATCAACAGTAACTCGTTTGTTTCATTCAAGAAGCTGAGATGTTACCCCCACCATCAATTTCCTAGAAGTGTCTCGCGCAGATCGTTACAAGGACATTCGCCACCTCTATTAAATACATCTGTAATCCTCCTGCATCTCGTCTCCCTCTTCTCTGCAATCTTCACAACACTTTCACCTCCTCTATATTCTCTCCTTCTACATTACCCTGTCTTATTGTCTCAATACATAATTTCCCTTCCTTACATCTTCTTCTATAGTTGACAGAAACTCATCTAGTAATCTTCTATTTCTTCTTTTTCTACCCAACCTTGTCTCGCCATCGCTGACCAATAATGTCTTCTTCTTGTTAAATAAAATAAAATTCTTCCCCTCGGACTCCACTCCAAACTCCCCCTCTACATACCCCAACCCCTCACTCTACACTGGTTTCTTCTTCTACTTCTCGATCCTCCTTTCTCCCTCATCTTCCTTTTTTAACCTTCGTTTTCTTCTCCACATTACTCTCTTCCCTTGTCTTCTTCACCATTCCCCTCATTCCATTCTTATTCATATCATAGTACTGTGTTTGTTAATTTTAAAAAGTGAAATCATTTTAATGTTCTAATCGCATTTCCAGCTTGTAATGTAGCTATTGGTAAATCTTCCTGTTTCAAATTTTCTTCCCATACAATTCTACTAATTTTGAGTCAATTTCCCCAAATGCTTGTATAAATTTTTGTCTCATATGATAAATCTAAGATAAGATCTTTCTTCCTTAATTTGTTTCAAATAATGTACACATTCAAAAATGGCATGTTCTGGTGTATCTTGCACATTGGAATAGTAACAAATATCATTAGGTGATTTTTTTAACTTTAGTCCAATAGGTTTTATGTGGGCGATGACCTGTTAAATAATGTACCTTTAGTAGGAATAATGTGTTTTAATAATAATCTCTCGTTAATGTTATTAAAGATGTTATACTTTCTTCTTCCCAATTCATGTTTGTCCCATTCACGGTGCCAGTTTGCTTTTAATGTAAGTTTAATTAATACCTTTGTATGATAATTCAAATTATTTATCTTACTTTCTCAAAATGATCTTTTTTAAGTCAGTAGATTGCTCCCCTTAACCATATTAAATAATAAATTGACGAAATACCTGTTGTTACTGGTAGGGCCATAGTCGGTGTTTTCTGCGCCAGTGTATCTTAGCAATATTTCTGCTGATTTCTTCTTTATTGATTTTAGTTGGGACATCATCCATTCTATGCGCCCATACTCCCGCCCTATAGGCAGTAATAGCTGCAAATATGTTATTGTTTTTGGTGTTATATTAAATCTTGAGTTATCCTTGCCAATTACATATTTTTTTTCAGATTTTGTTCATACACCTATATTAATTATGATTTCTGAAATGTTATTTTTGTCCAATAGTGTTTCTAAATACTTAGATTCCTTTTGCCTCCTTATTTCCTAATTGTTGCATTTTATGGTTGCGTCTCGTTTTAGCTTTCCTTTTAGAATCATGCATCCTGGTTTTGCCGGTGCTATTAAAGTTTTGAGTTACTGCACCAGAGTGTTAATTTATTACCAGCTTTTACTTCTACCTCTCTCTATTATTTCCTTCTCTTATGAAAGTGACATCATCGGCAAAAACTATGATGTTAACTATGTCCGAGTCTTCTTGCAACCTATTCAACACTTTTAAACACTCTGTCCTAGAACCGACCCCTGGGGACAACTTTTTGTTATTTTGTTTTTCTATTTTTCCTCCCACCCCTTTCATACACTATATGAATTTTGGGTCTTTTAGGTCTTTGTTAGGGCACTTTTTTAAATTATTAATTTGGCTTCTTTCCAACAATTTTGGAAACTTTCCAACCATAAGTTTAAACAAGAAAGGTGTTCGTTTTATATTCCAGATATTTTAAGGCTTCATATATTATTTCATCAGGACCAGCAGCTTCTTACAGATTTTCAATTATTTGTCTTATTCCTGTAATTTCGAACGTGTATCTGACTTTGTTACTATAATAGTCTCGTACATGTTAATACTTTTATGTATTTTCCTTTGTGTCTGATTATATTTCATCATTAGGTAATAATTTTTTGAGGAGTACGTTGATCGTACCCCCCCCCCCAGTCAGTTGTCATTGTCCTATTATCTGATTTTAAAGTACTTAATATTTCTGTTTTTTTTTTATTTATCCCTTACAATTTTATAGGGCATCCCCCAAGCACTAATATATAAATTATTTTCTGCAACATTTTTGCATGGGTTATATCTTGTTTCAGCCAGAAAATTTTAAATCTTTGTTTTGCTTGTAGATACTTTCTTATGTTATTTATTGTTTCCTCTACAATGATTGTCTTTTGACATATTCTTCTCTTTTCCCTCATTTGTCTTCTAACTTTTTGGTGCGCGTCGATTCACACACACCGTGTCCAAATATTCCTTAATTTTAATAATTGGAACCGTTTTATCAATTGCAATTTTTATTGTTTTCGTTAGGTAATCTGCTTCCTGATGCACTGATAGTCCTTGGTTTTAGTTGTCAAAAATATGTTTCAACCCTTTCCAATTTGGCTGCACGTTATTGCGTCTCCGTTCTTCATATGAGTTTCCTCTGCCTTCTCTTCCCATGTCGTAATCAAAATATATTAACCGGTCTTCACTTGTAGTTATGTCTTAACCTACTGTACAGTTTATAATTCTTTCGTCCATTTTATTATTACAACAGATTAAATCAATGTTAGTAGATGCAATAGCTTGCTTTCAATGTTGCAGAATTATTTGGTTCATTCTTTATTATTAGATTTAGTTCAGATATTAGGTCCTCTTAATTTTTCTCCTCTTTCGTCCTTAAGTTGATTAAACCACCAATCCGATTTTGGTTTGCATCGCACTTGTATATGATTTCCCTGTCCCCAAATGTTATAATAGTTTCAATTCTCGAGAGGCATGGTTAATTTCGTGATAGTATTGAAAGTAATGTTTGGAAAGTATAAATTTGCCATTTTATGTGTAATTTCGATGAAGTTATTATGTGAATCATGAAATTGCGTAATGATGACAATTTGTAGGTTTGCGTTGTTTATAATAATTGTCGCCCTTAGATTCTTGCTAGTGTATATTACCCTAGTTTTTATGGATAAATGTAATAATTTGCCATTAAATGGGTGGGGCTCCTAAATACATAAAATATCCATATTTAATTCTTGTATCATTTGCTTAACTTCTGACATCACAAGTTTACTTCTTTTTGAATTTAACTGACCTATTTTGATTAGTGGGGTTTTATTACCTTCTGGTCGGTCCTGGTGGTGTAGTGGTAACCATATTTGCCTTCTAAACCCAAGGTCGCGGGTTCAAACCCGGCCAGGATCGATGAACATTTTCGAGCGTAAAAATCCTAAGTATGACTTCCTTCGGAAGGGAAGTAAAGCCGTGGGTCCCGTGTCGTACATTTACGGCACGAAAAAGAACCTCAAGCCTGAAAGAAGAGGCCTCTGAGCAAAATATGTCGGACGTTTCACGCCCTGAATAGAATGGGACGCTGATGACCTGTGATGTTAAAGACGTCCTTAAATAAACAAATAAAAAAAATCATCTTCGTAGTCGGTCATTATGTCTCCGAAGTAGAGTATGTCCTGAATTATGAAATATATGGTGTTTTGTTCCTGTGCTAAATCCTTGCTCTGTTAGTTCCCTTGATCGTTTATGTACCCGGAAGAGTTGAATGTAGTTAACGTTCTTTCCTAATATGGTTGTTTATTTCTTTGAGTATGTTGACTACTATTAAAAGCTATGCGTTCATAACATAATACAAAATGTTTATAGATTTCATCTAGATCCAATGTATAATTTCTTCTTTTATAACCTAATTCTACTAGTTTTAATAGATCTGTGAGATTTGTGGTAATGGTATGGGATTTCAAGTCAATTCTGACTGTTCCATTTGGTACTGGAAATATCTTTTTGCCGTGCTCGTGTATTTTACGAATAATATGTCTCAGAGTTGCCAGCAGAGTTTCTCTCTCCTAGAGTCTGCTAATTTTAAGTGTTGTGTCAATGCCCGCGTAAATTTTGTTTATATCCTGCATGCACCTTGTCCTTGAAATACCTGCGTCTGTTTCTCGAGTGTTTAAAGTGACTTCATCTTCCTTCATTTCTTGCTCCGTGGTGCTAAATTCTGACGTCATTTCTTCTTCTTATATTTTTACCATGTTCTTCCCTGTTACCTTTTCACAGACATTTTAAGAATCTGTTACGCAGTTTGTGTTTATTATTATTTAATAGTTCTTCCTCTTCAACTTTTCTTCGTCTTTTCCCCTGTCTTCTTCTTCTGTACTTTATCTCCTATTATCGCATTATAATTTAATTTTCTTCATATTATTTCCCGTTCCCAATTCATTGTTTAATTTATGAATTAATAATTTTGGTGGCAACTTGGTTTTCTCTTCTATGTCACTTTTATCTTCATAATTTTCATTTATGTTAATTATTACATTGTTCTTTAAATTCTTCCTTATATCACTCTATTTCACTGCTCGGTCTGTCTACTACCATCTTTACTTTGTAAACTTAATTTTAATCTATATGCTATAACCATTCTTAAATTTCTTCTAATGTGACATGGGGGTGTTCCTATTTTTTGTCCTTTTTCACTCTCCTTTTTGAATTATAAAAGTATCCATAATTCGTTCTGGAGACAATTCTCTCCCAAAACACACGATAAGTGGCACTATCATGTTTCCTCTCCAAATTTCTTATTTCTTCTCTTACATGGTAAATATGTGGGTTGTTGACCTTTTTTTTTTTTTTTTGAGTAGTGTTTAACACCCGTTTTTACAACTGAGGCACCACAGGCGGTGAACACTGGTGATACATGAGATGAAATGATATATTAGGAAATAATTTTTTTTAAGGAAGGAAACGTTTCAGGCCTAAGTTTAGGGTACTCCCCTGGCATTTGTCATTTATGAGGACTGAAGAAAATCTGGAAAAAAACCTCAGTAAGGGAGGACGGTCCTGGCGGGATTCGAACCGCAGACCTCCCGCTCACGAGTCCGCGACTGAACGACTTCGGCCAATCGTGGCGGCGTCATATCTTCATTACAGTGGCTACTTGTGGATATTTCCTTTAGACAGAATTTGGGAACATGTTCATAATCATAGCACTTTAAAGCTGCTTGCTACTGAAATGAAGTCACAGATTGGAAGCCAGTGTACGTTCTTCCATTTTCTATTAAAATTCTTCTCATTTTACAGCAATTTCATCCACATGGTGAACAGTAGCTCTGTTTCTGGGTACTGTTTTAGATTTAACTTTGAATTCTTTTAGAAAGTCTTCTTTGGTGATTAATCCTTCCAAATTTTGATTAAAACTGTCCTTTTTTAACTCCTCCTCTTTAATACCCGCCAATACGTCGTAAATAGTCACAAGAGGACTTAATCTTCTCATCTATAATTGGGCTTGATGCTATTTGTGCGTAGGTAGGACTTCGTTAGATTTCTTATCTTTCTTTTCTTTTCTTATCTTTTAACTACCTCCCCTTTGAAAATAACCTTCTCCCTCTGTATCTTAACATCATCAGTTTTACTAAGTTTAGAGGAGAGTGTAAAGTTATTTTTTCCTCTCAGAGTATATTCTCTTTCCCAATTAAGGTATTTAGTTCCACTATTATTTCTCCAAAACCATCATGTAATATATTTTTATTGCTGTTCTTCTTTCTCCTTCTGTTCAACTATATTTCCTTTTCCACCTCGTTCCATATTACCTTCCCTCATTTGTTCTTTCCTTACATTTTCTTTTCTATTTCTCTCCGGAGATCTTACTAATAAGTGTTTGGGCATAAATAACTCTCTCCTTTCTTCCATGTCTACAACAAGGGGAATAACTCCCACATTTAATGTTACTTCTTAAGATAATTAATGACATAAATTTTCTCTACCAAAGAAGAAAGCTATTCAATGTACAATAATATCAACTAACACAGTTTATTGCCCTCACCTCCCTGCTGCCGGAAGGCGAGTGTAAGTAACGTATAACGTGACGCAAGTGTGACATAACTAACCTTGGTTGCAAGTGACGACTACAGCAGCCACACAACAAGTAGCCAACCGATTTTCAAACGAATCAGTGCCACTTACCTTTTGTTTACTTAGTTTGCCAATAATATCACTACCATAACTTGACGTTTGGCTAAATATATGTAATTGCCAGGTACTTACAATTTGTCTTCAAATAATATAACACTAGTTTAAAGAAACTCACTAAGCCCTAAAAATGTTTACCATTACATAGAACTCTTTTTCCAACTTCCAGTATTCCGAATTCAAAGAGAACGAGTCACTTGTTAAACTCATTTTGTGTTCGCAATTGTCTTTGCTGATGTATATCTCGCCACTGAAAAATATTTTAATGAAAATGGAGCTACCCTGGCACTAAATTAAAAATGTCTTATGTTTGAAGAGAAACGTTGAACAAGAAACTTAAGACGGAATTTTGTCTGTTGTGCCCTGGGATAAATGCTCAGTATTGAACAAGGCAGCTCTACTATTGAAGGGGTTATTTTGCTCTACATATTTATGTGAAATAACATTTTCAAGCATTAAATAAAAAAAAAGAAAAAAAATAGATAAAGTGGCCAACAAAAGAATATCGGGTCTTTTCACCCAGCTTGGTGTAATCAACTAAAAACCAGACAGCAAGAACCTGAGCGATGAACTGGATTGTCAAACATCACATCAAGATCATAAGATGCACTGCAAGTGAATCAAGTGTATTAAACATGTTATTGACCTTATGATGTGCTCAAGTTGAAAAGATTTCTCAAAAACAAGTATAATACTTGTCAATTAAAAATAACTCTTATTAACTGAGTTAATAAGGGTGTAAAGAGTGTAAATCTATTTATTTTGCCTCATACATTGTAATAAATCTTCAATAGCTAACCATTTTATTAAGTAACTCACATATTATACTCATAGGTTGCCGATCGCTGATCTAAGCCCTTTAGAGCAGTATTGTCCTACTTCCTTACGTGCTCGACACATTTAAAACTCACGTCTAAAGTGGTGCGGACGCTACCGCTACCACCAGGAGCAGGAGCAGGAGCAGTAGCAGTAGCAGTAGCAGTAGGAGTAGTAGTAGTAGTAGTAGTAGTAGTAGTAGTAGTAGTAGTAGTAGTAGTAGTAGTAGTAACAAAAACGGAATTATGTAAAAACATTTCAAAATAATTATAATTAAATTACTTAGATTTTCAACTTACTTAATTAGTGTTGAGTTTGACACTGCAAGTTCATAAAAAACTGTGTGTAGCCAGAGCAAGCTACTCTTAATGCTTTATATAGACGTGAGTCTGTCAGGCTGTTTTTTTTTTTTTTTTGATTGATTTATTTATGGACGCTCTTTAACAGCCCAGGTCATCAGCGTCCCATTCAACTCAGGGCGTGAAACGGCCGACAAATTTTGCTTAGAGGCCTCTCTTTCAGGCTTGAGGTTCTTTTTCGTGCCGTAAATGTACGACACGGGATCCACGGCTTTACTTCCCTTAGGATTTTTACGCCCGAAAAAATCCATCGGTCCTGACCGGGTTCGAACCCGCGATCTTGGGTTTAGGAGGCAAGTATGGTAACCACTACTCCACCAGGATCGACTCTGTTAGGCTGGATCTGTATATATTCTTGATGATACTAATAGATAAAAATGTGACCTCGCAAAGGTATGTCGAACCAAAACAATTTTCAAAGCAACACTACCTACAATGGAATATTTATTCCCGTCCACCAAAGTCCAGAAATTACTTGAAACATAACATCATTTAAAAGATATATGTTTTTGAAGATATAAAATTTTTCATTTCAAATTCTTCAAAATTACATTTTCCAAAGATATCGCACATTTTACCTCCAAGTTCAGTAATGTCAACTGAAGCAAATGGATCATTGATAACATTATCAGTTACTCAAGTATTGAAAACTGGCTAAACCTGACTAGGGTTTCAAGATGCTGGGCAAAAGATAGAAGTTCACATTCATCGACATTTACCGTTTCCATAATTGATTTCAATGTTGGAAAGTGTGAAAGGAAATTTCTTTTTAAATGTGATATCCATAGGTTTGGTTTCCCCTGAAAAGCATTCACTACACTTATCGTGCCTGAAATGTTTCGATCTTTCCCCTGCAATTCGAGATTTAGCTCGTTAAATTTTGATATCTGCCAAGAAACCTAAACCTAGTAGCCATGTAATCCAAAGTTCTTGACAATATTGCCCAGATGATTTCAGAAAATCTCTGATCTCATCCAGAAGACTGCAGAACCGTTCCAGAGTTTTCCTCCTACTTAGCCACCTTACGTCTGGATGAAGAAATACGTCACCATGCTCAGAATCTGATACATTCAAAAGTTTTCTGAACAATCGATGACGTGTAGAAGATGCTGATGTAATTTACTACAAGAGTTAAACTTTCATGGCATGGTTGAACTTCAAAGCCTTTGCTCCTAAGGTTTCCTGGTAGATAACGCAATGATAAAGAAATATTGGAAATGAACCAACTTTAGCACAAAGAGCAAGAAACTCATTACTCCTACCAGTCATTAAATGCGCCCATCGGTTGAGATAGTGGAATATTACTACCTTTCACAAATTTCAATGTCTTCTCCCCTAGTTCGTTCATGAAGAGGCAGCGGTTTTATAAACTCTTCCTTAACCGTAAAATCAGAAAGACCATTCTAATAAATACACACAACTGTCCAATATCGGAAATATCAGTGCTTGCTTCAAATTGAAGGGAAAAATATTCACACGTTTGCAGGTCCGGATGTAATTGAGGCTCTAAATTGTTAGAAATCTGTTCATCCCGTGTCGGTCCCGGTGGTCTAGTGGTAACCATACCTTGCCTCGTAGACCCAAGATGGCGGATTTAATTCCGGCCAGGGCAGGTTGATTTTTTTAAGGCATAAAAATCCTAAGCATGGCTTCCTTCGTAAGGAAAGTAAAGCCGTAGACCCCTTGTCGTAAATTTACGGCAGGTAAAAGAACCTCAAGCCTGAATGAAGAGACCTCTGAGCGAAATTTATCGACCGTTTCACGCCCTGACTCGAATGGGACGTTGATGATGTGTGATGTTAGAGAGCTCACGTAAATAAATCAAATCAACTATATATGTATTCAACCCGTCTAGCAACAGTTTGCTGAGACAATTAAAGTCCGTTTATGGAAGACATTAGTGCGGATTTATCTTTGTGACTATCGAATTCCGCGGCATAGATCATTGCTTCTTTAACTACTTCCCAGTCACTGAAAGGTTTTTTCTTTTAGTTAATACATGACAGATTTTGTATGAGGCCATTGTTTCTACTATTTTGCTGAACTGGCTTGTAAACGTACATTGCTTTAATTTAGATTTTAAGTCTCTAACTTTGTGTTTTCATAATTCGGAATTAATTGGAAATTCACTATTGAAGTTCGTGTGATTTGTCATAAAATGACGTTCTACATCACTTTCCTGAGGAACAGACACACCACTCTACACAGTAAACACACGGTTTTCCTCTGAATTCGACTAAACAATACTTCTCCCCCCAACCACTGTTAAAACTGTAAGTTCTTTGTCTTTTAGCCATATTGTATTGGGAATAATCGATCACAACACAAGACACGTAACTGAATCTACGCTCACTAGCTCTCAAGTTATACTGAATGTTCAAACTGACCCTCTTTCCTCGCTGTCGGTATAAATAACAATGTTCAAAAGAGTGAACTTATTGTTGCGACTAAAGTGACTTTGTCTCCATTTGCCGACAAGCTGAAGTCTGAGAAAACGTAAATTACGATAGGAGATGGCGGGTGTATGTGAATCTGTCAGTCTTGTCTACGGCAGAAAGTTTTATGACACCACAGTGGCACAGCTGCTTGAAGCTAGGACAACTACCCTTCTTTTGAGAGGGAAAAAGAAAAGGACTGGTACTGTTTGGTTAGGGAAATAATGACTACAGCTTTGAGTGTACAAAAACATGCTTTGTGGGTGTGTACTGGGAAGATGTTCAGAAGGAAATAGTTTTGTCTTGAAATTTTAATTAATATTAGAAATGGTCGGAATAAAAATTTGCTTTTGAAGCGCTATTAAAACACATCACGGGCGCCGCGTTGAACAGAACCGCTCTAGAGTCTGGAACAAACGGAAATTCTATAATTTTGATGATTTTCGTATACCCAACCCCAAAATGAATTCTCTAGAGAATAACGTGCACAATAGAAGCCCTTGTTCCAATTGGTATACTTTCAAAATTATTATTGCGTATTTGCAGTGTGTGCATAGTATAAATCATGTTTCTGGATTCTCTTGGGAACGATGCATCTAAATGTATCTAAAGATATTATGCATTTTTGTCGAAATTGTGACAGCACTCTTCGACGACAGGCGTTGTTTATCACTTTTCATTCATAAATCACAAGAACTTGATTGTTTTATACAGAGAGCACTATGCAGTACAGTGAAGTTCTAGATGTTTAAAGAGATGTTTAAAATGAAGTCCCCTAGATGTGCCGTTTAACAATAGCATTTTTTCTTTTTTATTTTGTGAGTGCCAATATAAAAATATACAGAAGACGTATAACCGCAAAGATTCGTGCACTAAGTATGTGCTGGATTACTTATCGGCCCAAATCCAACTCGTGTTCAGGACATGTTCTCCGAGTGAATTATATCTTTCTTCAGAGTTTTTTCCTCACCCTGAAAAGTCGCGACAAATTACCGATTCATTTGCAATTTTCTCTTTTCAGAGAGTCGCAATCCAATGTCAGTCAAGACGTTAAATGCTTTAAAATATACATATAATTAAAAATGAGATGAGCAACAGTGACTGAACCGAAAATTCTGAACAAACCACCATCTTAAGCTTTATGAATATCAGCTATATGTATGTGTATATATAATTAATAATAATCCTATTCTTTATTGTTTCAGCCGTGTTGTTGATATAAAACTAAATTATTTTAATTAATTATTTACAATTGTAAGTAAATGAACGAAACACTAAAACTGACATTTTATGCAATAATAATCGTACTCTTTGTTGTTTAAGTCGTGTATTTTACCTGAAATTGCACTATTTTTATTAAGATGTCATAATTGTTAAGTAAATGTACGAAGCACTAAAATTAATTTTATACAGGATGTTCCTGAATCGCTCTCCTCTTTGTTGGCATAGCCAATCGAAATGAAAGCATAAGGAATGACCAAAGCCACTGGTATATGACCTTCACTGGTTTACCATTACATTAAGTATGGCTATTTGCTTATATTTAAAACTAACTTTCTAATATTGATAGCACTCAAAGCGTAAGAGGCAAATGTATTTGGTATACAAACATTGAGTTTTGATTGTGACGTCGATCTAACCGACGTATGATTAGTACGTTCATTAATAATAAGTATAGTAGTATAATAAGAATAAGAATTAAACATTGCACAATAACACTGATACGTCTGCTGCATTATGGTTCACAAATTTTAAGATCATTTTTAGTTAACGACTTTGACATACCTATCTGCAACTGTGCTTTGTGTAGAAATGATTAGGATGGTAGATTTCTAACGCAGAGGTCCCGAGTTCGAATCCCTCCTCCCTATGACTTTTTAAACCTGTAATGCATACTCATTTTTACGCAATTAGATCATATTTCTCGGCATTTTAGAAACACTGCCTTATTTGTCTAGAAGAATAAGTTTTCCAAATACACTCATCAGGTATAAAAGCAATGTTTCTGTTGTACGAGGGGGCGTTACATCAGTAACGTAACGAAGATGTGCCCAGAGGAGGAATATACAGAGCGATGGTACAAATTGGTGGTGTTTCTGGAGGAAACGTTTCTACTACAGGAACACTGTATCAACAGCGGTTTCAGGGACATCGTTGTCCCTCGCGTCGTGCCTTCCGATGCACTATCATGAGACTGGAGCCGCAAGAAAATCCACGACTAACCCATGCATTAAGGATTAGGCCGGTTGTTAATGGGCGTCTGGAAGTTTTTCTGGCTTTATTTTGAGAAAACTACCCAATGTGACCCTCATATTATTGCAGTCGATTTAGAACTCAGCAATACTTTTATTCATCGAATACTTCAAGGACAGAAGTGACACCCCTACAAAATTCAGTTGTTTAGGCTTTAGCAGAAAATTATTTTCAAACCAGAATTAACAACTGTAATGCAACGATAAGCTGTCTCCAACAAAAACCGGATTTCATCCGTCATGTTCTTCACTAATGCTAACATGATGTGCTGAACATATCGCAGTCCTCGATGGTTCCGTGAGCATCACACTCAGATTTGGTGGAAGTTGAATGTATAGTGTGCTGTTTTAGGCGTCATCTTAATGGGTCAGGCAATTTCCATTCAGAATGTTTTTTCAACTACCTGCAGACTCCTTTAATGAATGATGATGTTCTAATGATATCCAGATGCAGCTAGCAACACATTCCTAATTACAGACGGATGGAGCACAGGCACATTATGACTTCATGATACAGGTTTCTCTCCATCTTATCTATCCACGAACATGGATTGGCCTCGGTGGCCTATATTCTGGGTCCCTTGTTCGTTGGACCTTCCACTCACAGATTTCTTTCTATGGGAAACCTAAAAGCCCACGTGTATCGCAACAAGCCACAAAACAATGCGATCCTCCGCAGACGAATCATCGCTACTTGCCGTAATGTGAAACCACAGATACTGCGGCTGGCTGGGCGGCACCTTTATCATTGCATACACTTCGAGGAAAGGTCAACCGAACTCGAGGGACAATAACGACAGCATTGAGATCTGCGTTACAAGTAGCGATTCAACATTGTATACTAACCTGTAAAATAAAAGCAGAGGGGGAGACGGAAGGTTCAAGGAAACATACATATTAATTTACTTATATCGTGTGTTAGCAGGAAAACTCACCTTTCATTTTTATTGCGTATAGGGACATTACATGGTATTGTTACATTCCTAACATTTTGCATTTTATTAAGGTGGCAATCAGGGAAAATCATACTAAATTACACAAATTAGAACACAAAGAGAACATATTACACAAAGAGAACACATATGATATTATACATTTTATTAGAACTGAAAATTACAACTTCACCGATACTTCCACAGCCAGACCCGATGATATTGGATCTAATCCATTGCGTCGTACTGGAAATAAGTGTAAACTAATGTGATTTTCAAAATTAATTTGTAGGAGAAAAAATTAGAATAAAAATGAACGTTTGGGGTGCGATATTAATAATTTCATGGAATGCTCTTGCATTAATAAACAATTTGCATTGCTTGTAGTATACTCCATGTTAATTGAGTTCAAATGTATTTTCATTAGGCGTATTCAGGAGCATTACAACTTATTTTGAAGAACACGGACCACTACAATAAAAGAGTTACAACTCATAACGGAATATATTTTGTACAACTCCTGAAACCCCTTCAACATGCAACCATCATTTCCGGCGCGCCATGCACAAATATAACGTATAACTTTAAAAAGTGCACGGCGATTCGGGAACACCACCAAGGGTGGCCGAAGTCGTTAAGGCGCGAACTCGTGAGCGGGAGAATTGGAGTTCGAATTCCACCAGGACCGTCCTCCCTGACTGGGGGTTTTTCCAGGTTTTCCTCAGTGTTCATAAATGGCAAATGCCGGGGAGGTACTGTAAACTTAGGCTAGAACGTTTCATTCCTAAAAAGAAAAAACCTTTCCCAATGTATCAATTCATCTCATATATCATCAGTGTCCACCGCCTGTGGTGCCTCAGTAGCAAAAAGAGGCGTTAAAATTATTAAACAAAATCGAGGAAATCCTGTATATTACTATGCCAACGACTAGCGGAAACCACCTGTATGCCACGTTAGTAAAAGTGAGAGATAAAAAGTATTATAAAAGTTTAGAAAATGGTGAGTTATTAACCAACGACTTTCAACTACATTAGTTCTTTCTCAGTTTAATTTTAATGAATATAAGTCATGCTTCCAAGGTTACAAATTTATGTCATTTAAAACTGAAGATGCGATGTTCAAAGTAGCGATCTAAGTACGAAGCTTTCACAGAAACCCCCGCGTCACTATCGCCATGATCAGGTCTCTGAGTACCCTAGAAAACTTCCTTGGATTCGTTTAAAGATCAAGCGGTTACTCCATGTCTGCTGTATCGAATCATCAATAGCTTTACACCTAAGTATGTTGCCTCTAGTTTTATGCTTCCGACTTGCTAGCATAATCTTGACACACGATCACAACATAACTTGATCCTTAATACTATAGGCATATCATCAGATATCTTTTACTCAGTCTCTCTCTCTCTCTCTCTGTAGCCACTTGTTGCTCTTGGAATGCATAACGGGTAGCCGAATATCTTTAAATGTATACTATTCAGACGTTTATTTAATAAGCAGAACTAGGCGCCTCAGTTTAATTTTGTTAATGTTGATTATCATTTCTTATCCATATTTAAGATTGCTAAAGAAGGTATACTGTCTCGGGAATTTCACACAATACATTATACTTCTTACGTTATTATAGATTTGTTCTGCCTTTATTGAATATATTTAACATTAAATCTTAATTATATATTTTAAATGTATAAACCGCAACCGCAAATGAGCACTTTAAGATTAAATAACAACATTCCTTTTTCATTTTGATTCCAATTCATATTCACTATACAAACTGTATTTCTTTCTATAGTTATTGCTCGAAATAATTTGTATTAGCTCTCGTTGCTAATATTTTATTTGTCATTGGATTGATTCTGATGCTAATTGACAATCACGGCACTACCATTATGCTGTTATTGCAGTACTTACACAATTTACGGCCAATTTTTTTTCAAAATGAACATTATTTATAACTCCGTACACGGTGACAGTTTCATAAAATTTGTCCATCATTGTTAGAAATGTATTAATTCATGTGGGGTCTGTTTAATAACGAGAACAAATAATTAAAAGGTGCTTAGTTTTGTTTCTCCTTTTAGTTTATTAAACTATGAGAGTCATTTGGAAAATTCCCGGAATGAAGCACAAAATGACGGCAGTATTATTTAAGATACTCTTATTTTTCAACATAGTCTTCCTTGCTAGAAATGAACCCACACCAGCGATGCTCCAATGACATTATCCCATCACGGAAGTCGCATTCCTCCAGGCCTGCAAAATATGTCTAATCTGATGATCAAAACTCTTCATTGGACGAAAAATTCTTGCCAGTAAGGAATTTTCTCAGTTAAGAGATCAGATAAAATTTCGCTGGAGTCAAGTCAGCGGAATAAGACGGATCTGCCAGCAAAGCATTCCGCAATTTACTGTCTTCGTCATTAAATTGACATATGTGTGAAAACGAGCATTGTCTCTAGATGCAAGATGACTTTCCTCGTTGATAAATCGATCTTTTCTCTAGAATTTTTCTCTCCAATAAAGGCAAAAAGTTAATATTACGCTCCAGTGGCAAGATAATCCTTTAGCAATATACCCTCAGCATCCATGAACACCCGATGCCATGATCTTTCCGGCCGATTAATCACACTTAAGTCTTCTTTGGTATTGAAGAATTTTCATTGTTTAGACTGCTGTTTTGTTTCAGCTATGTAGCAGTGCGCCCATGTTTCATCACCGGTCACAAATTGATGCATAAACCCGGTGGGATCTCTCTAAAAAGGACCAAACTTTGCTCAGAAGTTTGTACTCTGATTCGCATTTGGCCCTCAGTCAGCAGTCGTTGCACTCATTTTGTCCATAATTTTTCAAGCACAATTCTTCTTCAAAGTATGAAATACGCTTACCCTGGAAATCTCCATAGCATCCGCCATTTCGGACAATTTTGATCTGCGATCCTCCAGAACCACGTTGTGCACCTTATGGATAAATTCTGATGTCGGGACGAATTTTGGTCTTCCGCTGCGTGGGTTATCTTCCAAGCTTTCACGGTGGCATTTAAACTCCGTGAGCAACTTGAAAACGGTTGAAAATGGTGGTGCAGATTTCTGTAGAGTGTTTGTCATGTGCATTTCTGTGGCATTCATACTCTTCTTTACCAAGTACTTAACAACTGCACGATGTTCAAATTTTACCATTTCTCCCGTATACACTGAAACAGCCCCTACGACCCATTCCCACTAAAATATAAATATAAGGTGTATGTTGCAAATCTAATCATCATATTTTCAGCATTTTAATTGGTCATTTAGATATTATATATATATATATATAAATGAATATGTGTGTATAGCTTTAATATGTTAAATTGTATATCGTGAAAAGAAAAACTTCTCTGGCGTAACTGTCTGCGGTAGCCCAGCCAGAAGCGGTGCAGAGCCAAGGAGGCCATAAACGGCTAAACAAAGGAAAGGGACAAGTGAATGCCACGTCTTAAAAGACCTTTCGTTGGCGAGGATTAATAAAGTCCAGGCTTTGAAACACGTTAGGGCAATGAACTCGCCAGCCGATTGTACAGTTAACTTTAAACAAACAAATATAAATTAATATTTTGAACTTTGAACTTGAACAGTAGTGGGTGGCATGCCTTGAAAGTAAATTTGAATCAGCCAAAAGTGGATATATATTTTGAATTTTTAAGCTAAGGTGCAAATCTAGAGCGTGCTTTTGTAACCTCTGTGAGTTGAGTAAAGCCAACGTCTAGTTAATTTGAATCGAATATATAAGGAGGTGTCTGCTCCGCTGGGGCATCAAAGCAAAAGTTCATTCAGAGAGAGTCAGTTCACATAATCAGATCAGATCAGTTCAATTCAGTGGGATAGATCAGTTCATCAGTTCATCAGAGAGACGCATTTATCAAACTCACGCAGTTCGGCAGTTCAGTTCAACTCGGTTCATTTAGGCAATTCACATATTCAGTTCAGCCAGTGCAATTCAGATAATCATATAATCCGATTCAGTTCATCTCCTAGGAAATGGTGGCAGCTAAATTTATATTCGAGGTAGTTAAGCTTTATCGAATGCTAAATACCAGAAATTACGATATATATTATGTCGCATTGTGTAATTATTTACATAGTTGATATCTTCTCCTGGTCCTGTTGCGCACGAGTCACAAAGGAGCGGGACAAAAGCCTAAGATATTGTCATGAAGCGTGTAACGACACTAAGACGATCAATAGTCAACTAACAATACGCCATTATAAAATATGGAAATCAGCAACTAAATTACTTCGTAATTGGCGAGTTATTAGTCTCCACTGACAAAACCGCTCCAAAATTTGCTCCCAACATGGGGCTGCTATGCACATAGCTGTAGCTACCACGATTCTAGATCAATCCACTTTTTATAGCACAGATACATTGCGGGTTTTGATAATAAAACTGCTTCGGAACTGCTGCTGCAATCTGTTGATCATTCTGAGAGCATTTCAAATTAACGTCGTACTAATATCCAATCACACGTTTGTCTCTATGACATTCAACACTAGTAATTATAAGATACACACCACGAGTTCCAAAGGTTATTCTAAAAAGGGCATTGGAAGTAATTTGGGAAAGATGTCATTTACGACATGAGCATAAAGGCAGGTTTTTCTGTCTCTACTTCCTTAATATTAATATTTTATTTGTGGGAGATTTTCATATCTAGTCAACATAAATAACCATGGGGTGGTTTATAAATTTATGTTAGCTTCTCTCTGCTTTTATAATAGTTTGCTCACTCTTCGTAAAACTTTTGCTCTGAGTTTGCATCTGTACGTCCTAAACAATTAATTTCTTATATTGTGGTAAAATTTACTGGATAAATGCTTCCCCTCCTGAAATCATGGTTCATAGCAGGTTATGGGGAGACGGAGAAAAGAATATAGGTACATTTTGCACTTAAACACCTATAAGTGCTGCTTTTATTAATGTAAATTAGACAAAATCAACAAATTTCAATGTTTATATTTTCGAATCATACTTTAAATAACTATTTTAACCACAGTTCGTATGTTCATTACAAATAAAGATTTTTATCACATTTTATGTATGAGACATACCCATTCCCCTTAAACTTGGTAAGTAGCTTTTCTACATTTATCTGCTTTGAACGTATGAATATTTACCAAATGCCAATTTTATACCAAGACAAATTCATTGATTATACGGTACGGTGACGTTTATTTTAGAAAACAAAGTGCCCTGGCATGCTAACCATTAACATCTAACATTAATTGAAATAAACTACTAAGCACACATATCGTTATATATAGAATTATTTTGTTACTTACACAAAATAAGATAATGAAAAAAAATCTGTTGAAAGAAATTATACTTATAAAATATTAAATAAAATTAATAAAAGTAAATCTATTTACGAACTGATTTTAATATGTCTACTATACTATATTATTATTACTTCTACAGTAAAACCTGGGCAAAACGCTCCTGTTTTCCAGCATTATACGCTCTTTTCCCTTGGTTTCTTATCCCTATATACGAGGGTTGGAACTTAAATAGTGGCAACTATTTATTTACAACCGATACAAAGAGTTACATGTTAGCAACCTTTACTGTCCTTCAATGTAGTCACCAGCGTAGTGTATAACCCGTTGCCAGCGATATGGAAGTCGTGGTGTACCTTTAGCAGAACCTATTCTCTTGATGGCGCAGATGGAGCGATCTATTGTCTGTCGAATCTCTGGAACACTTCTGAAGCGAATGCCACGAAGTGGTTCCTTCATCTTCGGAATCAAATCAAAGTCACAAGGACAAGGACAAGCACAAAGTCCGGGGAGTATGGTGGATGGTACAGTACTTCCCAGCCCCATCAAAGCTGGTCGCAGGTGGTGCTCCAAAGATGAACGGTAATACTCAGCATTGACGGTCTGCCGTGGAGGAATGTAATGCGTTAGGATAACACCATCACAGTCGTACACGAGAATCACCAGAACTTTCACCGTATTGGGGCTCTGACGAACTTTCGACTTTCGTGGTGACCCATACTGACCCCATTCGTTGGATTGCGTTTCAGTTTTGGCTCATACGATTTGGCCCATGTCTCATCCAGGGTTATGATACGGCGTAAGAAAGTCTCTCCTTCGCGCTCATAGCGCTCCAAGTGCGTCTTAGCAGCGTCGTAACGCAACCATTTCTCCATTTCCATCAAATCTTGCGGAACCCATTGTGATGCAAATTTTCGCATGCCCGGGCGTTCCTTCAGGATGTGAAGCACAGTCGTATGCGCTAATTCGGGTTCATGGGCGAGCTCATGAATCGTCTGGCGTCGATCACTGCCCAGTAACGCGGCAAGAACATGCACTTTTTCTTCACTGACGCTCGTAGGACGACCTGCCCGATGAATATCTGCCACAGTTTGGCGACCATCTTTGAAGACTTTTACCCAACGTGCCACTGTTCTGTAAGGAAATGCACATTCCCCGTAAGCCTCTTGAAGACCTTTATGACACTGTCGTCATAAGCCTCTGGCACATTCAATCTTGATCCAACTCCGTTGTTCCTGTTTCGAAAACATAGTGACAACAGTACGGTAGACCGCTAGCTCACAAGTGACTGTGTTTCTCTCGATGGTGCGCACGCAGGTGATGTGGGAAGGGAGAGCCCATTTGCTCTGAGAAAAGATAGGTATGTAAACAACGTGTACTATCAGCGACAATATTAGATTCCGTTGCATAGCGTCTCCATAGCAGTGTTGCCACTATTTAAGTTCCAACCCTCGTACAATGAAAACCCATTGCTAAATACATTTGTCATCCCGTTTAATATACCGTCTTTTGTCGTCTGCAAATTCTGAAACTCTCACATTTTAGTCAAGGCATGCTGGAATCTAAGGTTGTGTAACATCAAAGGATATTTTTTTGCCCTTTATATCTGCAGTGAATGAATGAATAGTGTTTAACGCCTGTTTTTGCTACAGAGGACTACAGGCGATGGACACTGGTGATACATGAGATGAAATGATACATTGGGAAAGGATTTATTTTTAAGGAAGGAATCGTTCCAGGCCTAAGTTTAGGATACCTGCCCGGCATTTTCCATGTATGAGGACTGAGGAAAACCTGAAAAAAAAAACCTCAGTCAGGAAGGAGGGTCCTGGCAGTATTCGAACCCAGACCTCCCGCTAACGAGTCCGCGCCTTAACGATCTCAGCCACCCGTGGCGGTTATCTGCAGTGCTGTGTACAGAATGTGGTCGCCTGATTGGCACCAATTTCACATTTCATTGTCATTGATTGGTCAGTAAAGAAGTACATCCTGTCTGATTGTAAAGTGTCTTGCTAGTGCAAGCATAAATATAGAACTGAAACGGAAAGATTTGTCACTATAAGAGACATTAAAAATTATAATTAAACACGATGAAAACACCAACAAAAACGGGGAGGCCTATGGTATCACCTATATTTGTGATTTCTGATTTTTCATCAATTAAAATATAACTCTAATATTAGCACAGCACCAACTGTGGTCTGAAATTTGCTGCATTTCACGTTACATTGTTTAGATAAATATGTATTACTTCTTTGTGTTAAAAATAAAATCCTAAAATAAGACACTCCCTTTAACACGTGGTCCATCGAAGAGCGTCTTACAAAGATTTTGCTGTATTACAAGTTTTAAAGATGCGTTTTAAAAATTATAGTATTAACTGAGAATGAACTGTATTTGTTCTAAATTTTGGTAAGGAGAGATTGCAATCATTGACGCTCATTTTGAGGAAAGACGTTGCAGCGGTTGCCAGAAAAAAGTAAGTTTTATTTGACCGCCGAAGTAACCAGGCCAGGCGGTCGTGTATTACAACAATAGACACCCTTACTACAGAGAGGATGAAAGGAAGCCGCTTCTCCTACAGTATCCGCACTCTCTTCAGTTTGAGACAGCATAATGTGTCACTTAAGCGAAGTATCCAAGCAAAATTAAATTAAACCAAATTCACTATGTAAAAAGGGGGAAGAAAAACCCCAAGCCCCCCCCCCCCCCAGGTCTGAAACATACCACTGCATTTACACACTTGAAGCTTAGTTTAAAGACACCCCAAAATATCAACTTATATATAACATTTAATATATTAACGAACACGAAACACTTTATTCCAAAAGCTCTGAACTAAAAGAAAACATGGATTGTGTGGTTGTAGTTTGATCTAAAATATAAATCTTAAATCTAGGCTGTTATTATTGTATGTAAGATTTAAAGTTTTCTCGGTGTTAGTTGTTTATAATGACTTCACGGGCCAGGTCGCTAAAGAAGGTCAGGGAGTTAGGATGGCCGAAAGTTTGGTCTACAAATTAAATATTACTCGATTGGAGATCCATTATGTTCTACTTCACCACATCAGAGTTTTCAGAACTGTCATAATATGCAGTAGATTTTCACTCATTTTTTCAGACTGGAGTTTGATACAGTCATCCATAACATTGATGCCCAGAGCAATTTGCAAAGCGCGACCGTGAGTGGAAGTCCATTCCGCTGCTACAATAGATATCGTTCCACACACTTCTTTCTTTTCATTTCTCGTGAAAGAGACGGACTGGCTGAACGAAGTGGTCTATTGTGAGCGGATGAGGAGCAAGAAGTAATGGACATCCAACGGCAGTCGTCTAAGAGCCCGAGCAGGCTCGCAGTTATATGGCATATAGCATTATAAGTGCACTCTATTGTGTAGCTATTCCGCACTGAAACAACAATAATATGGTTCCAACGTATTTCTGTTCCTCGTCATTTTACCAACCTTATCACTAAATGTCGCTTCGGAGCGAAAAGAAATGGAGTGAAAGGCTTAGAAGGGGAGCTAGAAGGAAGAATCGTTGACCAAGAAGTTATATATGATATCAAAGCCCCTTGATCTCCTTTTTTACCCGAAAATCCGACATGGAGGCCATTACAGTAGCTCGGATAATAAAAATGCTGAAATGATATCTCTCTGAGAAAAAGAGAAGAAAAATGGACCGAAAATACATTCTTTATAAGTTCATCAGTTTTTGAGCTTCATTTTCATTACACGTTTTATTTCTTCGCCATATTGGACACCGGCGTTCTATTTTATTTTTAATTAAAATAATGTGAATAATACAAAGAATGACAAGTGTTAGGTATTTATGAGTGTCAGAAAAATCCCAAAGAGTTCACAATTCGCTCTATTTTGCCTCACAAACTCTAGCATGGTCTATCAGGCAACTGGAACCAAATAAGATTCGAACTTAATCTCTGTACATTTGCACCTGTATCTAGACAGACGCTGGAAGTGAGTGAGTTTTGGAGGTTACTGAATTAAATTGATAAAATTTCCAAAATGTACCACTAGGCAATGCATATTCAGGGAAGGCAGATAATGTAAACCTTAGATTTAGCTTCATCGACAGTTTTCTACTGTTGAAAAGTTCATTTGATTTTCAGTAATAATGAAATACTTTAATTCTTAGGAGTTTAACAAATGGGTATTTAAAAGTAAAAAATATTCTACACCACACCAACTTGGAGTAAAAATTTCAAACTTAACACTTGTAAAAAAATAATAGATTATATCTGTTGCGAAATTTAATAGTTTCTTATCATTCACAACACCCCCACCGAGGCTTATCATTAGCGTTAATAAAACGCAATCTAAGTCGATTTCCTGACAAAGGCATTTTAAGTTATGCTTCTTTGCTCAAACAAAACAAGTAAATGTCTATTTGAAGTAATGCCAAGCACCTAAGTGTGAAATTGAACATTGCTCAACACATTCTTCTTTTAAAATATGGGTGGATTATGAATTTGGTCTATACATTCCGTAACGTACAGTTATGTCTTGTTATCAAGTAAGGTAACATATTAAGTCTTAGCACAGTGTGTTAAAATTCTTTTAATATAACATGTGCCGTGTACCCATGACTAAAATTGGTGAAAAATACGAAATTACATTGACTTTTGGCTAGATACTAAGAAAAAATTTCATCAACTACTGACAAGAGTTAAAACATTTCCAAATACTTTTTGGTATTTATTATAATTCATTAATACACTATGCCGATTATTTAAATATATAGCTAAATAGCATGATACTTTTAAAAGAGGATATAAACTTGCAACTTTTTTTGTCTGAACAACTAATTAATTAATATAAATTTAATTTAAAGAAAAGACACGTCATTTAGGTGCTTATGGAGAAGTTTACAAATCTATTAATTTTTCGGTTTCAACCTCTCAGATCCAGCTAACCGCATTTTATATTTAAAATGGCACACCTATCTTTTGATGCTTAAAGTTAAAGAGGACGAACCTTCTTATTTTTATTGTTGTCTGGCTACCTGGGCGCGTGTTGTTTGAATTTGTACAGAATAAATATAAAAACTATTGAGCATTTAACATAATATTTGTGTCTGTAACAAATTGTTTTAAAATGGTGTACACTGTACAAGGAAGAATAGAATGTAAGTGGATTAGTCAGGAATTCCGAATTAGGCTTTATTATTGTAATATCAATAACTGTAATTTACACAAAATTTGTTTTTCATTCTATAACTAACTTGGTCTGTTTTTATTCTGCCAAAATTCAGCGGTCAAATTACGGCTGAGGTTTAAAGCCAATGTTTATTAAATGTTAGGTTTCGTCCCTCAATCCCCAGCTACTCCCACTTTGAACTGTTTGATGCTCAGATTTTAAGGAGAATTATAATACCTTTTGTTGCTTGTCAACCTGGACTGTTATTATTCTCATTTGAATTTGGAACGAGTAAAGATAAATAAGCTAGTTGTAGAATGAAAAAAAAAAGTTTTGTTTTAGTACAACCTATTTCGGAACTCCTGACCAATCCCATTAAATACTGCTCTTTTTTGTGCGATATAAATATTTTAACAATGTTATCAAAATGCAACTATTACATTACATTCTTAATGTAATTCAATATTATTATAAAATACTGTACAAACCATATGATCAAATGTTACAACTGTGCAAAAAAAAAAAAAAAAAAAAAGAACAAGCTTACACGTGTCCTATGTTTGTTTTCTACACAGGAAGCGATTGGCTGTATTGTTCATTTTACGTTTGCCGACTTTTTACATCCTCTTTGACTTGTACTAGAGCATAATGCTATCACAGCCGTGTGGGGATGTGGTGGGAGACAAGGTTTCACCCTGGAAATTGCAAACAAACGTTAACTGTTACAGGAAAATGGATAGATACCTGGTGTAAGAAATAACCAACTTTGACAAGATGAATTGTCAATGGAGTTTAACAAAATAAAGTTATCACCATTAACACTCGGGTTAAACAGACAGGAACATATTTAATCCTCACTTCTAACTACTTTGACGTCATACCAGTTCGATAGCGGTAGTGATCGGTTCATAAACTCTTCCTTAGATGTGGTCAAATGTAACATAAACAGATAATTCATATTATGAAAGTTGTATGTATCTTTGTTTTTAGTCTTTTTGGATGGCGAAGCGTTGGATTTTTTTTATTAGTGTTTAATGCTGAGGCACCACAGGCGTTGAACATTGATGATACATGAGATGAAATGATATATTGGGAAAGAATATTTTTTAAATGAAGGAAGCGTTCCAGGCCTAAGTTTAGGGTACCTCCCCGGCATTTGCCATTAATGAAGACTGGGGAAAACCCGGTAAAAACCTCAGTCAGGGAGGGCGGTCCTGGCGGGTTTCGAACCAGACCTCCCGCTCCCGAGTCCGTGCCTTAACTACCTCAGCCACCCGTAGCGGTGTTGATTGGAATTTGTGCTAGAATGCTGTTGATCAATCATTTTGGTGATTAACTAATGAACTGTGAACATACATATAATAGGTTTGCATAGTAGATTCAACAGCGGACAAACCAGAGTACCAGAGTACACCCACGATTGTTTGAATTCTTTTGATTTTAAACTTTATGTAGAACCCCATATTATGCAACCATACATTAATACAGTCTAATCAAGAATAAGTATGTTAGTCTTTGGTTGGTGTAACGGCATAGCAGATGAACCCTTAATGAGTTGTCTCATTGGAGTATACTATTCCGTAGTCTTCAAAATAAATTATTTATTTTTACATTTCAGATTATGTTGCTGTCTAAACATAGTCCCAGGCAACTCAACAAACAAATCCTCTTTACCCTGCGAAACAACAGGGTGTTCTTGAATTTTCGCTATTATAGCAAAACAATTGCATTTGATTTGATGGGATCCATATTGACTTTCCATATCCTGCACCAATGATTTACTGATTGTAGAAACTACTGCATTTTATTACATTACGTGCCCAGTAGTTTTTATACAGAGTGACGCAATGAACTATGAACCAACATGCGGTGTTTTGTCTATAGGCGAGAGCGGCACATGTTGCCGTCCGCTGGTATCGCAGATTGGCGCTGACAAAAGTATATAACAGATTTCCTAATTATTTTAATTATAGTTACTTAACAACAAAAAGCTATGAAGTGCAGCATACCCAGAATTAATAAAAAACATAACACTTCACCAACATTTTGGAACAATAATCTGTTAAAATTAAGAAGATCAGTTAGAAAAGCTAGAAGAATTTATCAGAAATCTATTATTGCCTCAGAAAGAGAAAATAACTTAAATAAATATAGAGAAATTAGTAAAAAATACAAGGAAAATATAGAAGAATATCGCCAAGCTGCATGGAAAAATTTCGTAGAGATAAACCTTTGCAACAATATATGGGGTACACCTTACAAGCTAATAATGGAGAATGTAAAAACCCCAGAAATAATATCCACTCTGGATAAAGGGGAGGATAAAATGATTGTCAACTGGATAGACTCTATAAATCTCTTACTTCTAAAACTACTACCTAATGATATTAAAGAAAATGATAACTCAGAACACAGAAAACTAAGAAAAGAACTCATTACTGTAAAAATAGATGAAGGTGTCATTTTCCCCTACCATGAAGTTGAAATAAGAAAAATTATAAAGGAATTAAAGAAGAATAAATCACCAGGACCGGATGAAATAAAGTCGGAAGTGCTACAACAGTTGGAAGATCAGATTACCCCGTACCTGTGTCAATTGTTTAATAATTGTCTATGGGAGGGAAAAGTGCCTTACTGCTGGAAGGAAGCGAATGTGATCATTTTAAACAAAGGGGCTGACAAAGATCCCACGCAACCGAAATCCTATAGGCCTATTTGCTTATTAAATGTTTTGGGCAAAATCCAAGAAAAACTTTTGAGCAAAAGAATAGATGAATATAGATCAATGATTGGTATGACCAGCAAACAGTTTGGATTTAGAAAAGGCAAGTCTACAGAGGATGTCATAATCGAGGCAATAGAAACTTCAAAAATAACCAATAAAAAATACGTAATAGCAATATTTTTCGATATTGCGGGGGCGTTTGATAATTTATGGTGGCCAGTACTGTTTCAAATTTTAAGGAAAAAGAAATATCCAAAATGCATCTATAATTCGTTAATAGATTCTTGTAAAAATAGAAGAGTGTACGTTAAGGGTGCAAACCAGATCATTACAAAGGAAATTACCAAAGGATGTCCGCAGGGATCAATTTTAGGGCCGATATTATGGGACATATTTTTGGAATCTCTAATAGAAAAAATAGAAGGATTAAACAGTATAAAAGATATTATCGCATATGCAGATGACTTACTAATAATAATAGGAGGAAATAATAGAAAGGAAATGGAAAAGAGATCAAATATAATAACTGATCATGTAAACAATTGGTGCGTAAAAGCAAAATTGGAAATTGCTCCTCACAAATCATCATATATGTTTTTAAAAGGAAACTTAAACAGAAATCCGAGTATTAAAATTAACAATAAAAATATTAAGAGACAAGCAGTAAATAAATATCTAGGTATATATTTGGATGAAAAACTAAATTTTAAGAAACATGTAGAAAACACAAGAACTAGAGCAGAAAAAGTTATGTTCAAGTTAGCCAATATTGGACAAAGATATTTTAATATACATGCTAACGGAATAAAAATCTATCACAATAGCATCTTTGCAGCCATATTAAACTATGGAGGAGGAGTTTGGGGGGAAAAGGCACGCGAGGTTCATTTTATACGTACTTTAAGAAGCTCCCAAAGAAAAATTTTATTGAGATGTACAGGGGCATTTTCCACTTCTCCAACAATGGGACTACTAGTAATATTGGGTATATGGCCAATTTATTATCTAGTTCGACTAAGAGCAGCCTCTTATTGGCTTAAAAAACAAAATAATTCAAAAATAATGGACATTGTTGGTAAAAAGTGTAGGAATAAAAAAGAAATCAAAGATTCTTTATTACAAATATGGCAACGAGAATGGGATGAAATAAAAGAAGGTAGAAGAGTGCATGAAATATTTCCATCCATAAAGGAAAGATTACTATTTAAGCACATTCATCCCAATAAGGGTTTAGTGCATTATGTAACAGGCCATGGTCCATATTGCTCATATTTGCAAAGATTTAAATTACAAGAAAATAATACATGTACGGACTGTAACGTAATCGATACACCGGAACATGTCTCATTTGAATGCCCTAAATACCAGTCATTTGTAGCAGAGGAAAGACGACTACTTGCTGGGAAACACATCTGGAACATCATGAGAGACGAAGATGATTTTAGGGCATTGAACGAGCTAACAAATAAAATATCATGCAAAATGGCAGAAGAGTATAAAAACGGCAAAAAAACAAACAAGAGAAAAAATCCAAAGGCCAGAAATGGTATATTCCCCTAGAAGATCCGAGAGAATCAGGGAAAGGCAAGAAAGATATTTACAACTAGAATTAGTTGAAGAAAAAGATGATAAAGAAGATAACACCCAATTTGAATAAGAAGAAGAGAGCAGAACTGACAGAAGAAAGGAATAATGACAGTTTTCGGGCGGAAACGAAGCAGTTGAGAGAAGAAGTAGACAGAGGTCAAGAGAAGGAGAGAAGCGAAGGAAACTACACTGTCAACACACCATGGTCCAGTATAGCTGTTGCTTGAGACCGGCAGCAACTCCACTGATGTCCAGGTTCTGTTGCCAGGAATTCCAGTGGGGAGCAGCCCGGATACCGAGCGTTAGCAGAAATGAAGACACATAGAGTAAATTGGATAATAATTGTAAATTAATAAAGTTTAAATGTAATCATTGCTACTGGGTACCAGTTGCAATTGTAGATGTTATTATAAGTCATAGTAAATAGCCGTAGTGCTGGATTCCAGTACCGGTTTTGTTTTTGAAGTTTTAATTTTGTTTAGTCATAGTGTTAGTAGTGTAGACTTTAAAATCTGTAAAATTTAATTGTAATTTAAATTGTATTGAAAGATATAAGAGGAATAAATAAATGAAATCTGGAGTATTACGTCCTGATGTAGAACCAAGATATCAGGATGTAAGTATTGCAGAATTAAAATTAAAATTAAAGTTACTTAACAACTTAAATAAGAAGATGTAAGTTGGTAATTAAAAATCATTAAGACTTCCTGAGTCCCTCGGTCCTTCGACCTAACCTATTGAGACTATTATCTCGGGGTGAAATAAAAATAAACTGTATACAAGTCAATCCCACATATCCTGGAAGAATCGAAACAAAATATCTGTCAAGAAATAGGAGCATATTTCAATGCGAACTACAATGAATAACGATAGGGTTTTAAACAGATGTGAAAAACGTATGACAACGACGGTGGCCATTTTCAGCATCTCCTTTCATGAAGTTGATAAGAAAAACATTTTAAACAGTTAATAAAAATGTTATATGGTTGCGTCAACGCCACTCTACGCGCAATTGGGCAAATCACCGCAAGTTGACTCATAGTTCATTGGGTCGCTATGCGGTATTATTCTCTTCAAATTCATGTAGTAGTTGGAGTTGCCAGCAAACGACAAATAAAATATATTATATAAATTTAAATGATGTAAGGATGCCATTTGAATTTTCAATGCGGAGTTAGCTGAGGTTTAAAACTTCTAAAGTAACAGGTTTTTGTTTAAATTATAGTTTGTGTTAAATAAGAATTTAGCAAGATTTAAAACTAAAGTCTTGTCTGATGAATTCAAATGCTGGAAGGAATCTGTTAATATGACCACAGCTGACGCTAGCACACCAAAATTAATATTTCCAATGTGTATAGACACCTCATTATCAATAGTTTTCCTTAAACTTAGGTATCGAGTATTTTACAAATTTGCATATCTCTAGAGATAGAACCAACACTCGTCCTTCATGCAGTTATCACCAAGTGGTAGATCTTGCATTGCGGCAACTTTAAAATAGTTTCAAAGTTTTAATTTTGTACTCCCTACCGCCATAGCTCAAACACTACCTGCGCGCTTGTTAACTATTCAGCCCAAATTCGATTCCTAATAGCGGCAAGATGTCAAAATGAATTTCTTTTGAAGTGTTTACTCATCCCGTAAAGCTGAATGGGAGTGACATAGTCACGGAGGAACACATGATCCATATTTGCCTTCATTAATGCATTGCAGTCATCAGTTCAAATACATAATGCAGTCGGAATGGCCTGTAAGCACCTATAGAAAAAAATTTCTCAAAATTGCACTGAACCATATGAAATATCCGTTAAAATATTAATAATATCCGTAGTCTTGACAGAGAGTATCTCTTAGTTCTACTTTAACATCCTGTTTCCCGTAAGTTATTCCCTAAGTTACGTACCTTTAAAGTTCAAATGCTGGACCTGTTATAGACATTAATTGCGGTACAAATTTCTTACATTGTGTCATTTTACTTGTTGACAATTTTCAAATATGTCAATAAATCGTACAACAGCATGTTTACTATAGAAAAGAACTTCATTTACCAAGTGTCGGTAACATTGTACCTGAACATCCGTTGCTAGGAGCACCAGTATCATGCAACGGTAAATGACGGCTGGATCGCCTGGTGTCAGAGGGGCAACAGCTCAGATTGTTAGCTCTCGTAAAAGTTCTACTAGAAACGTTAGCGGAAATATTTGACCCCTTTAATGCTGTTACGATCAAAAACGTTGAAGAATGACATCATAGCAGAAGTCTACGGCATCAATTCAACGATACTCTTTGGAAGTTTTAGGGAATCGAGCTAATTAAATATACACCTAATTCAAAGTATAGAGAGCATATTACGTCGTACATAGAACCTGAAAGGTAAACGGTTAGCCCAATCTGTTTTTCCGGGAGATAGCGCTTTAGTCAACGTCTTTGGCGTATTTTCTTCATGGAAAACAAATTTTCGTTTGAGTATCTAAATTCCCAGTGCAAGTGATCATTTATTACTCCAGCCCAAAGTATTAGATAACTGATGTTCAAGCTAATGTAAGCTTAGTTATTACCACGAGCCCCCATTTGTAAAACCTTATTATCTATTGGTTATGAACACATAGCGATTATCACAAAACTAGGCAATCCACTTAAAATCACCAGACTGTTCATAACCATGACCGAGCGGTTTTTTTCTCAATTCGGAAAGTCCCAGGTTCAAATACTGCCTGACCATTGTTTTATTAAGTTTGTCTCAGTTAATTTTCAGAAAGGTCAAATGCTGGGTTAGTGTATCCCTGCCACGGATTCACCTTTCATTCGTCTTTCTTCTTCATTGTGTGCCTTCGAGGAGTCGCTAACGTTGGAATGACTCCTTTTTAGGGTGTATGTGTACTCTATGTGTGTTCAGAGATAGTTTCCTAAAGGCGGCTGTCTAGGGCATGGGTTTTAAAGTCATAGATATTATTCCACCTCTCTATTACAACTGCTAAAATACTATATAAGGCACGCTTTGTAAATCGATTAATTAACGTCAACATTAATTGTAAGCGTATTTGCAGCTATTTTGGAAACGATGTAGAAGAAAAAGAAAAAATATTCTAGTGGTAGCATAGCTAACACATTTAATATATAGTGTTATAATTGAAAAATTGAAAACACTTTCATTTTCTTGTTCTGCCAAATATCGGCTTGGGATTTACATTCAGAATGGGATTTAAGAACAGCACAGTATTAAATACAGCAAACAATTAAAATTAATCTTCTAATTCCCCTAGTGATAGTTGGACAGTTGATGGAAAATAATAAACTTAACGTTTAACAATCACAACAGAACTTTATACTTGCCTCTGGTCTCTAAACCACTACGATGTTAAAAGAGATCGTATCTGAACTTGCATATATCACACTAAGTGGATAACATGTCAACCAACTTGGTTCGTGGTAGAATTTAGGCTAAATATACCAGAAGGTAACCTGTTTCTAGAACGTTCGTTACCTCTTTCCACCTAACTGATCCAATTTGTTACTCTTCCGTGAAAGTAGTTTCCCTTTTACTTACGCGCCATAAGGAAAGGTGATCGTTAATCAATGAGCTTGGACCTCTGAGATAAAAGCCAGGCGGGTCCTTTAACCTGAAACACATTTGTTTCTCCTTTCTCTTCCCTGAGCTTTGTCACTTAGTAAGCCATGTCAGAAATCAATTAATCGCTTCTTTGCTACATGTTCTCAAACTCATTTAGGACAAATTCTTAGACATCATTAAAGTTAACTATCGTTCCTCAGCTTAGCTAAAAATACATAGCATTCATATTTTGACATCACAAAACTTCATAAAATTTGTTACTTTATATTGATGTAAGCTGAGCATATCAAAAATAAAGTGAGCTTGCGCTACGAATTTTTCTTTTGTTCAACCATGTGTTAATAACACTGCACAAAGCTGAAAAAAGCCCCTGTAAAACCACAGTGGTTCTTCTGTATTAATTTGCGATAAATACAAACTAGTTGCTTGTTTGTCCATACTATCTATTAATAAATATGATGGGGAGCAATACCCTTCTTACGCTCTACTGCAGCCATCTCAGTTACTGAAGCATATATGATACACTTCTACACTTCAAAATCTCGGTTTCTGGTTACCAGCCTCCTAAACCCAAGATCCCGGATTCGAACCTGGCCAGGACCGATGGATTTTTTCGGGGCGTAAAAATCCTAAGTATGGCTTCCTTCGGAAGGGAAGTAAAGCCGTGGGTCCCGTGTCGTACATTTACGGCACGATAAAGAACCTCAAGCCTGAAAGAGAGGCCTCTGAGCAAAATTAGTCGTCCGTTTCACACCCTGAGTTGAATGGGACGCTGATGACCTGAGATGTTAAAGAGCGTCCATAAATAAATCAAATCAAAAAAAAAATCTCGGTTTCAAATAATGTTTACATATACCAATTTCAGTTCATATTATGTCACCACGTTTTCTCTGATACAGTTGACATTGAGGAAAGGCAAATAACAAAAAACGCACTCTGATGTTTTCAAGGTGGAAAAACAATGAGGTTGTTTCTGTTACTGCCTGAGTGCGACTCTTACAGGGAAAGTGCAGCTGCTGCAACCGGATAATGGTATAGTGTCGCTGCGCCTTAAGATATTACATTGAATTTAGTGTTTATATATTTAGTGAGAGCATAATGATACTGTATTTAAAACTGATAATATTAAGCACTAGCCTGTGTTGTAAGAGATGTTGAAAATGATGCCCCTCAGCAACAATACATTGCCGGCGTCTGCGTAGGAAATTCTGTGCTTCATTTAACTTTTCTTCCGTACGAGCAAGCCGGTTGGGAACACGTTTCTTGTCATTCAGAGATCCTGTCTTTTACAACATTTTTAGTAGGTTGGCGAACAGTTTCTTTTCCTGGAACACGATTGCAAGAATACTTTGTTTTGTACGAAAAACAATTAGCATTGAGTTTACGTAATGAATGCACAGAGTAACAAAGGAGTGCACAACCGCTCGCCTCCCTCAAACGAACTACAAGCTTGTACATGCCCTTAACGACTAAAAATTACAGATAAATGTGTCAGATTGTAAAATTTATTAAAGGTGAAATACTCAGCATTTTTTCTCTCAGTACACAGCCGCGCTCAGTGGGTCCATAACTCAAAAAACCACAGTGTACACGTTGCTAATTATTCCACGTCTGTGGGATGTTTTTAAAATATTTTAATACACCATGTTATGTAGTCCTCAAACTCTTATTGCTGCATACCTTCTCGTAACTACGTATGTAAACTTGTGTGAGCTGCTCTTGGCTCTTCAGATCACTACAATCACAACACTCAAAGAATGCATTAAATTATTTCTAGCTTCATGTGTAAGTAGTAAACTTAGCGATCCATTCTGAAGCTTCAGTTACTGTATCATATATGTCTTTCTTTATGAATGCGTTTTATGGTTGTGCTCTGGTTTCGTTTATCGATGACTGGCATCAGATTCTGGTGCAAGTGTTTGGTAGAATAAGTTCTCGTTAGCCTTATGTATATGTCCACGACTTGTCTTAATGCAGCAAGGCCAAATTTTTATGTTAGATTATATCTTCCTCGATTCTTAAATGAACATGGTCATAATAATCAGAAATATATATATATATATATATATATAGAGAGAGAGAGAGAGAGAGAGAGAGAGAGGTGGAGGGGAGAGGGAGAGAGTCATACACATCTTCAAGCAAAGAAAAAAACTGTGTTAATATATTCCAAGTCAGACATCTGAGAAGTAATGGGCAAACCGAGCCAAATGCGACTATACTCTGCCCACAAAGCACAGCAGCGAAGGATTCCCGGGCGTAATCGATCCGACGCGCAATCCGTCACAGAGAAATGAAGCTGCAAATCCATAATTTGGTTCGACGTTACCCATCCCTGGACTACAGATTGATGAATCAAGCGGGGTGATCAGTCTACTAGCATTAGGGAGGTTTAAAGTTCAAGTCCCTGGGGTCGTCTATGCTAACCTAGATCTTTTTCGTTGCTTCCCCTGATCACTTGGGCGAATGCTGAAACAGATATTTACTCTCCACGAATTTCCCTATTCCTCATTCCCTCTCATTTCATTTCCAAATTCATCGCTTCGGAGTTAAAAGAGTTAGCGGTGAGTGGCGTGCAATGGTGAAATTTGCTCACTGGAGCAACTGCCCTGGTATCCGGGCTGTATGCAAAATGCGAACTAAAACTGGTTTCCAGACAGAGTGCTTTTTGACGACCTTCCATAGTAACTAGTAAAATGCGAAATGTAAACACCCAAGCAAACATGTGACGAATAAGGAATGCAGAAGAGGAGACATGAGCAATGCGTAGCCAGTCTTAGCTGCTGCAAGTTTTTGTTTGTGAGCCATACATATTAAATACTATGCTAGGTAATCGAAATTACGTTGTTTAGTGTTATGTGGTAAGCAATTTAAAATATCTTGTGTTTAGCATTTATCAATTTATACCCATATATTTTTGTAGTGTCTAGTATAAATCTAAATATAAATATGGAATAAACAATATACATATTAAGGAACTTGATTATTATCTGATAGATAACTGTACAGACGAGTCAGCACCAATTTCATCCGTATCTGAGTGGATGATAAACATTTTGAACCAAGCCTGTGAAAGTTTCTATTCCAAATTAAGTTTTCATTTTTATCGTCCACACGTACTCATTTTGGAAATAATAAAGTTATTTCTTACGATTAATTTAGAAAAAGAGAACTATACAGCACTACAAAAGAAGACAGCTAACAAAATTATTTTTATTTTTTTAAAAAAAATATTTGGTTTATTTTTGGACGCACTTTAACATCCCAGGTCATCAGCGTCCCATTCAATTCAGAGCCGATAAATTTTGCTCAGAGGCCTCTTCATTCATGCCTGAGGTTCTTTTGAAGCGCAGCGAATCTACGACACGGGACCCGCGGCTTTACTTCCCATCCGAAGGAAACCATACTTTGCATTTTTACGAACTAAAAATCCATGAACTACGGCCGAATTGAACCCGCGATCTTAGGTGTACGAGGCAGCTCACACAGCGTAAATGTGATGATCTGCAGAGAAACATGTCTGCATACAGGAGTGGAAGCTTAACCAGTCTGGGGTACGTTAAGTATGCGTTTTATCATTGTCTCATTTCATAAATAAAACATAACCATTTTTATGTTACACAACTCAGTAAGGAAATGAGCAATTTTTAGGCATATCCGATTTAAAGACCTGCCAGTCTTAATGCGGGATTAAAACGGGAAGTTTCGTCTCCCCTAATTTCATATTCTTTATCTATCTGTTCTTAGGGCTAGTTCGTATTTTACACACTGAATTAAGTTGGAAATAATATAGGTTCACAAATTATATATAGCGGGTGTCTTATGTGTAAGCAACCCTTCCCCGGGGCTCAAAATACTGGAGGGGGGCTAAAAATGTGGAAACCTTAGGTATCCTTACTGCACCCTAAAAATCTTCCCGCTTTTGGTATCACCTTCTTCAACTCTTCCTTCCGCAAGTTCAGTAAGATACAAAAAGCCTTCAATGCGTTTACTTATCCTCTGTCTCACCAAATACAGTAAAATATTGGTCAACTAATTTTGTAGCAAGAACAGGCTCCCCATTGCTAGTAAACGAAGATGTATGACAAAGAAGGAATAAGAGCTGCCATTCCTTAAACTTAGGAGAAAATATGTCCAGCACCCTAAAGAAAATTGAAAAGTATTTGCTAGAGATGATCTTCCGTTAGCAAGCTTAACGTTTAACGTTGCACAGCATTTTTTTTTTTTTTGAATGGTGTTTAACGCTTGTTTTTACTACTGAGGCACCACAAGCGGTGAACACTGATGATACATGTGATGAAATGATATATTGTGAAAGGATATATTTTTTGTTAAGGAAGGAAGCGTTCCAGGCCTAAGTTTAGGGTACTTTCCCGGCATTTGCCAGTTATGAGGACTGAGGAAAATCTGGAAAAAAAAAAAACCCAATCAGGAAGGACAGTCCTGGCGGGATTCCAACCCCAGACTTCGCGTTCACGAGTCCGCGCCTTAACGACCTCGGCCCCCCGTGGCGGTTGTACACACACACATATCAGTTGTACAAGTTAGCAATACCTCATTTAGTTGTGTAAACCTGTTCATTATGTTATACTTTTAGTTGATGATTCACATTAACTGGGCCTATCAAAGTTCTATGATGAATATAATCTTTTTCTTTGCTTGTTGGCAGTTGAATGTCAAGTGTAAAATTAAGAAATAATTACGTTCTGTATATAATATATAATTATTACAATTTATAATATGAAGTACAGTATTTAATCACTCATTTCATGATCCTTCAAATGTATAATTTCCTAACAGTATGTCTACCACAAACAAATGTCTCTTTTCCATAGGTACAAAAAATGTCAAATGACATTACTTTTTTAATTTTTTTTTTTTAACTTTTTTGGAGGGGGCAAAGTATCAGACCAGTAAATGAACTGACCATTGCGGCCGATGTCATGTGTTGCAAGACGCATGCAAGCTGAACGCTTCCCGAATAACAGATTGAAGTCGTAGGTGCCTTCTCAACATCTCTGTGAACTACTGAACTACTTCGTGAGACAGAATACCTGCAACACCTCTGCAATCAGTTCAACAAAAACGTGTAAATGCTGCATGCAAATTCGTTTTTGGTGGAAATGAAATAAGGCTTTGTGTTGACAATCCACAGAGCGTGTTGACTCAGCTTTTAACGCTTCGAACTCGTATTTGGTAGGTCCTAGATTCAAATTCCGCGATCGACTAACCTGACTGAGGTATTCCGCAGTTTTCCTTAGTTCATTTTAAGAAAGGATAATTACGGGGTTAGCCTTTCTCTGCCACACACTCACCTTTCATTTCATAATTCTTCTTCATTCTATCTGCACGTGTCTCCGTCTTCTGTGTTTGTCATGTCATCAAGATGATCCTGAAATAGAATTGACTATCCATTCAGGAAGCTACTCAGTGTGTATGTTCGTTCAGATTAAATTGCTTGCTGACAAGTGACTAACTCGGGCATTGGTGTGTAAGTTCAGGGGTAGTAAATTCTACATATGAAACAGGGAAAATACAGCGAAAGAAGAGGAAATAAAATAGATCATGATTTATAAGTATATTCCCTGCATGGGAAAAAGTGAAAGTATAAGATTTTTGGCCCATAGAAAAGGAGTTCCTTTTGACTTCCTCTAATATTTCTCAAACGGTTTTTTGAAATATCGTATAAAGGAGATCAACGATTGTGTTATTATTAGGGAAAGAGGATATCTATTGAAGCCCGCGCAAATCTCATCTAATTATGTGCTGCCTATAGACATTGAGGGGAATAATTTGAATAAGGTAAGAAGCATTTTCGAGTTAAGGTAAACAACTCAATGTTACAAAAGAACCGCGCCGTGTACCGAAAAAATAACCATTAAAGCTTGTAAGACAACCTGATGTTTCCCATTTTGCTAGGCTTACACTTTTAATTGTAGCTTTACTGTGTATCCTTTATAGTAGTTTTTAAACATAAAGCATTTATTCCGTGAAGAATTTACAACGATATGTTTTATTTTCATACGTAGTACATTGTGTAGTTTTTTCTTCTTCTTCAAATTGCGACGAAATGTTCAGTAAGAGGTAAGTTTAGCCAAAGCGTCTCTCATGAAAAAATTAAAACAACAAACTTGGTGCGAAAGTAGCAAAACAATTTTCAGGAATCAGGCTACAAAGTAGTTATCCTACTGCATACACTTATCTTCAGGCTTAGGAAAAACTAATTATATTTTCTGTCTCCGGAGATACCAATTTTATCCGTGCTGCTATAATTATGCAAATGCAATACATGTTGACCTTTATTATATAAAATTCTGGTATATTTTAACAATCTGCATGTCCGTTTAAATGTCTGTTTCTTGTTTTCAGGAATGTTCTATGTTACATGTCAAATAATGTGAAATATACCGTACTTGACATGTAATCTCAAGGCAAATAATGCCTTAATAAGACTCAATTTTATATGCTTCAGCTGAGGGTTCGACAACTTCCTTTTCATCAATTTCATCATATTCATTTTGATCATCACATTATCATCATAACCGTCATCTTTGTCTGCGGCAAGATTGAGTAACTGTTAGACACCACAATAGATCTTGTGGGTCGACCTCTTTTCAGAAAATATTTTCTAGCTGCTCTGCAATTTCTTCTTTTTAAATCCAGATTTTCCTAGTGGCATAGTGAAGTGAGTATAATCAGTGCAATCTTTCTACATCTACAGTGTGGTTATTTGAGTTACGGGACGCCTGAACGCGGTTTCCCCAACTTGAAAAATGGAAATATGTATTAGTGTTTTTCAATTAATGCATATTTTTTACTGAACATAACATGATATTGTAAAATAAATGATAAACACTAGCCTGTATTTTAAGAGAAATTAAACGTGGTACATTGAGTAAGAAATTACTGTTTTTCATCTAAATTTTATAGCATAAGAATACGGCATATGTAAGAAGTTCTTTTTTTTTTTTTCCACAGGCGGTGGACACTGGTGATGCATGAGATGAAATGATAAATTGGGAAAGAAACTTTATTTTTAAAGGAAGGAAGCGTTCCATGCCAAAGTTTAGGGTAACTCCCCGAATTTGCCATTTATGAGGACTGAGGAAAACCGGAAAAAAACTCAGTCGGGGAAGACGGTCATGGTAGGAATGAATTCCTGACCTCCCGCTCTCGAGTCAGTGCCTTAACGACCTCGGCTACCCGTGGCGGTATGGGTGGTTCCGAACACGTTTCTTATCATTGACAAATTCTGCCATTCAAAGCCTGAAGTTCAGGAACAGTTTGTGTACTTTGAACGCGATTTCCAGAATATCTTACAAAAATCTTATCACTACTATGCAAGAATCCTTTTTCACATAAAACCAGTTACAACTGCCATACAATTTGTGCACAATGAAAGCACGAGTAGCACACGAACGCACAAATATTGCCAAAGCTTCCTCAAACTAAATACAAGCTGCAACGTGCACATTCATTTTAGGTCTGGATTGGCTTCTCCCAGTATTCAGCTGCGCTCTGCCGGCCAGTAGCTTAAAATAGCCGCACAGTACTAATCTGAAACTGCTATTAATTCGAAAAAATAATGAGTTTTATCTTATGATATTGCATCGATATTGGTGTTGCGGTAATCAAATGACAATGGGTTTCGTTCAATCGCAAACGGATCAGTTTTGTAAATACGCTCAGCAGTTACTCTTGTTTTATCAACTATACCCTATAATGGTTAGCTTTCAAAAGAAGAATGAAGTTAATATTCAGGTCATTACATATTACGCGCCTAATTCTTTTTGTGCTACTGAATTTTTCCAAAGGCATGAAATTAAGAAGTGTCAAAATGAGCAAAATACTCATACTTAACTTATAAGTTCATTTATATACCAATTTTTGTAAGTATTCCATTCGTTTTGTAATTATGTTATCCTCGAGTGGGGAATGTTGATTAATTTTCAGCAACCAAATCAGATTTTTCTGATGCAGAGCAACATGAAATTAATTGGCTACATTTGGGAGTGGAAAATTATAAACTAATCTTTATGGACAAACTCTACCAAAGGAAATAAATTAATCTGGCTCATCAGTCGAGCGTACTTTGCCAGGAATTTACACTACATTTATTTGTAGAAACACTGCCTTTTTATAAGAAAATGTCGTTCAACAATTTTTTATGCATTTGAACTCCAGCTATTTCAAAAGCTCAAAACAGCAATTGCAGAACACAAAGGAGCAACATTCCATCTCATTTCGGTAGGGTTTTTTTTTTGGGGGGGAGGGTCTTAGCGCGCTCAGAATTTCAAACACAATGATATTCAATTATTTATATTTTATTGCTTAATACGAGTATTTCTAGGCGAAGTGAAGCAGTTCTTTTACCTTTAATCGAATCATTTGCAACTTTATAAATGCTTGACGCAATGGACACCTTACGTTTTTTCTATATACTACTATACTGCATAAACACTCTTCTAACTATGTAAATGTTTCATAGATCTATTTATACTGCACACAATTTCTCTACCTTGCTCACGTAAGAACTTTGGGAAGTTTTTTTTTTTTTTTTTCCGACCTGGCTTGCAAAGGGATGTTCTTTATTATTTTGTTTTAAAACTTAAAAAATAGTGTTCCATTAAAACCATACAACGAAAAAGAGTCCCCAGATTTCTAAAATGCCATTTATCGAGAACTCCTTTAAAAGACGTTTGCTAAATGTTTATTTCCACACTACTAAACATTCATTTGCACACAGATTTATTCGGCAAAATTAAAGTTCTGAGTACTTCTAAAGAAATGTTTTTGTTTATTTATTTATTTATTTATTTTTTTTTTTTTTGTGTACGATTTAAATCGCAGTTCATTTTATTACCTGGTACAAAAGTAGAGAAAGTTTCTATCACAACGAAATAAGTTGATCAATTGCATCGGCTTATCTTTCAAATTAAATGTGTGCGACTATTTCATAAATCACTAAATTGGCTGAATCGAATTCCAAGAAACCCAGATGACTGTTTTAGAGCAAATAAAGTAATACTTTGCTCATGAACCCAATCCTGCCACTTTAGTCAGCTATTCTTCAAACATCGTAGTAAGACGCTTGTGCCTGCACTCGTTAAGGCGAGAAGTTGAAGACATGAGAGCTCCGAGTTCAGATTCCGCCTTGAGCATTATGTATTATACTGTGTTAATCTGTAGCCTTCTGTAGAGCTGACTCATCATGAAGTTCCTCCGTTATACAGGGAGAAAGGCCATAATTTTATGCGGTGTTTCTGTGCTGTAATAGAATGGCAGTTGACATTGTTTGGCTGGAGAAGAAAATATATTCTGCGTGATATATTATATGCTCTAATACATTAAAGTATCAGAATGCGCGCGCTTTGATTATAATAATGAGTAGAAAGCATAAACAGAACAAATATATACCTTTGATTCATTTTCAGAGCTCGCAGCGCTTTGACTTGATTTTGCCTGAAAGGTTTTACGTGTATATTTCTGGTTCGCTTAATTAGATTTGTCATCATTGAGTTTAATGTTATTGTCATAACGTTCATGTCAACAAAGATTAAAAAGTAAGCAGTGATGGTTTATTAAACCGTTTTTGTAGTAAAGTATGGAAACAAACACATATTAGTTAAACTATGCTGAACATTAAGCAACGTTGCCATATTTTCGTGACAAAATATTTTTCTCCAAAATTTTAAGTGTTAGAGAAAAAAGTAATTATACATATTTTCTTCTTATTAAGCTGAATTGCCAGTTTATTTATTACATTGACATTCCTTTCATCCCGTGTATCTACCTAGTACGGTCAAATATATAGTCAAAAAGTACCAAATAAGGTTTTGAATTAAAAGTTTATAATTATCAAGTACAGAATAATAAAATTCAATGGTAAATTTGGCATTTTCCAAACATTAGCGTGTTATGCAGCATAATAGTGTTTATTACAATACGAGGATGCAATGAACTTTCAGTAAACTGACCCACAAAGAAGTTGCTTTATTTCATGCCATTTGTTTAAATAAAACAAATCCCTAATAACATGCGTTAAAATACCCACAATAATAGAATAATGCTCATTTCTCTGATGACCTTCTGAAGTAACTTCACTTCTCTGAATTAATATCTAATATTCAAGATTTTTCACATTTTGGGTAGTATAAATTACTATTACTATTACGTATGTAAACGGTATTAAATCAACAACTGAGTGTGTATGTGAACCACACGCAATAATACACCTAACTGGTGCAATAGATCTTGCACCCCGCATCCCCCACCATGAAACAGATATTATTTTATATGACTATTTAGTTGCTAATAACGCCTGTGTGTACTTTATAATGTACATGTTGAGACAGTTTTGTATGTAGGAAAGAAAAATATTGGTAAGGAATTCGTCTCAACACAGCTGTTTGCCTAGAGGCGACCAAGTCACATTGACGCAAGAGACACAATAGCTGGTGACGGCTACCATAGAACAAAGAGCTTTTGTGTCTACAGTTGCGAAGCGAAGGGTTGTTGCTTTAACATTCCAAACAGATACCGCAAGGGGGCTATGAACTTATAACGTACGACCTCTCAGTATGGAATACAACTATTTTAATTTTGAAAGTTTAAGAGTAGCGCCTAAAAGAGAGCTTATGCTCACCAATTGAGAAACGAGTATTTTTAAAACAAAGCTGTCGTGGGCTCGGCTGCAATACCCCTCTATAAGTTCAGAAAGCGAAGCAACCACGCTTAGATTCAATAATAAAAAGAAGACGAAATAACTTCAGTGGGGTCAGTTCAGTTCAGTCCAGTTCTGGAGCATTTATTCATTCATTGAGAGAGAATGCCATTCTTATTCGCATACTCGCTGGTGCATGAGCGGCGAAGCGGTTTTTCGTTAGTCATTCGCATTCAGATAGGCACGCAGACTCTATTTCTCATCCGATTCAAACGCAGATCCTAGTTTCATTTCAGGCCAAGTGCAGCTTTCCTACGTCTGAAATGCAGTCCGAGGGCCGGGAAAATCAAGCGCTTGGTGGACCATGCAGACATGTGCCGAGAAGCATAGCCGAGAGCATCGAATAAATAATAATCCTTAAGGTGTCTGCAAACAATTTCTAATTAATTCGTGACCACTCTTCTCCAACCCTTCTCACGTGCAAGTCAAGCCACAAAAACAGCAGATTCAGGCCTCGTTTGTTTTTTTTTTTTTTTTTTTTTTTTTTGTTTATTTACGGACGCTATTTAACATACCAGGTCATCATGTTCCATTCTATTCAGGGCGTGAAACGGCCAACAGTTTTGCTCAGGAGCCCTTTTTTCAGGCTTGAGGTTCCTTAGCGTGCCGTAAATGTACGACATGGGATCCACGACTTTACTTCCCTTCCGAAGGGAGCCATACTTAGGATTTTTACGTCCGAAAAAATCCATCGGTCCTGGCCGGAATCGAACCCGCGATCTTGGGTTTAGGAGGCAAGTATGGTAACCACTACAACTCCTGGACGAATCGGGCCTCATTGGTTAATCCCAGTGAAAACACAAATCGTTTTAAAATTTAGTATCTAGCCTGAGGCCTCTACAACGACGACGGTACAGCTGTTTCCCTGGCTACTAGAATTCCTAGCTATGCCTTTTTGTAAACCATTAAATATAATACTACCAACTCCACTTTAGGTCAACCGAACGGGATAACCAGGCACATGAAGTACGGAAATATATTCCTATGACCCTAATAATCTAATCCATTCTGGGTTTGCTATTTTCGGGGTCTATAGCGATACCATGGAATGTAAAATCAGAGTAGTGAAGTACTGACTGAAAATTATTAATGGGAATCAAACTTTAATAAGAGCAGTGTGCTACCATGGACAGTTCAGATTGGAAGGGAAAATGACGTGGGCATCCAAAGTAAGAAAGGGGTCAAAAACGATAGAGCTGGGCTCCAATGGGATGGTGGATCAGCGGAATTAAAAGAGCACTTAAGGGATATGGATAGGTACCAGACACTTGCGCATTGCAGAGAGATGATTTCGCTGTAAGTACAATCGGGGCTAAAATCTGAATAAGTGATATTGCGGTACAGCAAAGGGGCAAACTCATTAGACAGATACTCACTTGGTTCAAACTAGGAGCATGGCGGAAGATTAAGATCACCGACGACTTTGGACGGTAAATTTGTCCCATGTGTTAGGAGCGGGAATCATGGACATGCATACTTGCTGAATGTAGAGGTGCGGAAGAATGGAGGGAAAAGTGTCTCTTTTGCGGGAACGAGCAGAGAAAAATGCTCATGCTGGGCTCTGCTGCTAAGCAAGGAAAGGAAGAAAAGGTTAGGTATATTTCTGATGAAAGTACGGGTTTTCAGGCCTGAAAATGTCAATAAACGCTGAGCGAGGCGAGGGAAAAAACGATTGAATCCAGCTGTACGTCATTCATAAAGGGATTTTTTTGTTTGTATTTTTAAAAAAAATTCAAAAGTATTCTTCTTATATTGCTTTTGTTGTATCTAATTTATGTTTATTTATATTTTATTCGTGAATGAATATATATATATATATATATATATATATATGTCTGTTGAAGTTATATAATTTTGTATTGTCGCTGAAAAAAATGCACTCCTATTGGTTACTATTATATGAACTAATAAGGAAATACTTACGAAATAGCTGATCAAGACCATGGCCAGTGTTTTAGATTTGTGAATAAACGTACATACAACAAAAATGAGAAGTTCATAATTGCCGGATTGTAACTGACTAATATTCTATCTCCTATTTTTTCTCTATATATCTCAAAGTTTTCCTTTACAGGTGAAAACCGAGAACTTCATACATGCAGGTGTTACACTAATAAAGAAGCAAAGCAAGAATCAGATACATCACAAATCCAGCCCCAAGTACACCTCATTCAGATAGAAAAGTTAAAGCCAGCATTTGAACAGGAAAGAGCAAGACTTTTATCTGTTATTTTTCTTCGCAGATAGGTAGGTCATTTTTCATTTCCTTTCATAATCCTTGAACTTTCCAATCTCCTTCCGCAAGACTCTTCTCTTCTATTGTAGCTCTAATATAAGCTTTTCATGAGAGTTACCAGTCTTCCCCTTGGTGCTTTTGGTTGCCAATTTAATAATAGCTTTGTCCATCTACACTCACCCATTTTTTGAACATGGTTATACTCCTGCAGACTCCGATTTTCTATAAGGTTTGTTACATACTGGGTCATTTCAATTCTTTTCCGAAAATCTGGATACCTAAACTTATCTTCTGTAGTAAGTTTTAAATATGTCCTAAAAATCCAATTCCAGTGTACTTATCTTGTCCCTCCTTTTATTTGCCTAGACCACATTGTTGCACCATATAAGACTATATTTTCAATTATACCTCCAAAATGTTTTTCTTGGTTCTTTGGCTAACACTTTGATTCCAAATTACACCACGAAAATTTTTGTTGCTTATTTTTTTCATGGCAACCCTAGTCTTAGTATCTTCGTCACATTCCATTATTTCCAATAACATATCGCAAATACTTAAAATTGCCGCATTTTGTTATGCTAATTGTTTACAGTGGCATATCTTTGAATCCGAAGCTATACTCATTTAGTGTTTTATGTATTTATTTGCGAGGTATTTGATTTTCATAGCCAATTTTTACATTCTTTCTGCAGCTTTCGCATCAGGTTTTCCATGTCTTTCTTATTCTGTGCAAAAATCCCCTAGTCATCCTCGATAGTCAAAGAATCTTTCCTCTTCTTGCGTTCCAATCCTGAATATTTTATAACATTTTTAATGCCTTAAAACTGGAAAGTAAAGACAAGGGACTATTACCTTGTTAAAGTCCTTTAATTTTCTAAAAAAATCCCTGTTACTCTATGTCCTATTTTTATATTTTGTATCCTTACGAATTCGAATTTTCAAAATATCTTTTCTGAAATTACATTTCATTAGCATTTATAGGTTCCGACCTGGGGATGTTATATGGTTATTCTGTAACAACAAATACCATGAGTGTGTAGCGATGAATAAATGTAATTTTACACCAACTGTCTTACACAGTGAATGTCATCCAAACAGGACCTGCCTCCCCAAAATACATTTTATCCCTCACTGAAAATTGTAACTTCTCTTGTTATATTTTCCTCTATAGCACTACAGAACAATGTTGCCAACAAATAACTCTAACATAATATCTTTTGGAAATCATATCAATATGTTAGAATTCTCATTCCGTAGGTATTTCTTCTCCTTGTTCACTTTCATCAATTATTATTTTTATATATTAAATTTACTTATTGCTTACCATATTTGAGCAACTCCTCCATCCGATATTTCCAGGATAAAGTACCTTACTATATTTTGCACTTTGGAGTGCTGTTACCTTTTGCTGATTTAATATTTCAATCACTCTGTTACTTCTAACACTATTCTATCCTGTAATTTTTGTTGCCTATGCTCTTAAAATAATTTTATCTAATATGTCATTCTATGATATGGAAATGGTTAACTGTATCACACTTGTAATAAAGTGTATCTTACTCAATTGTGTTAAAATAATAAAGTACAATACAGCAATGTGAAGCAAAACAAGGCAGTTGTGTACTGCACATACCTTACTCAGCTTTATTAAGTAAAAACGTGTAATTAGCTAGACGCAACAAACTGTAGCAAGGCTACATAACTTTTACTACATTGTAATTGTTCAACAAAAATACTTTACTCAGGATGTCACGAATAAAATTGCAATTGCAATAATGAATACTGTTAGACCTATGTGTCCTATTTGTGCACAGCTGGCAGGAGAATGCAGGAGGAGACGAACTGCATTACTAGGAGCTACGCAGGTTGTTGTCAGCTCTAGCCTACTTTACTAATAAACCTTTCTTCTTTCTTCGTTGGACTTGATAGACTTATCTCTTTAAGGCCCAGAGCACCTCATATTTTCTGAAGATACGACTTAGCTCTGGCCCTACCATACACTTATTGTGCTAGAATCTCCTAACTAGTCTTCGCCACTAGTGATCGAGTAGAAATGTGTGACATCGACCATATACCATCATCAAGCTGAGTGTTCTCTGGCGGATACCTGAGCACAATCACCGTCGACTGGGCCATTACACGGTGGCAGCCGTGTGATTGAGGAAAGCAACATGCCAGCTCCTAAGTTCGGCAGTTGATTAGGCTGGAGGGACTACGATTTTTACCGAGATGGACGAAATCTTTTTCGAGGGAACAACTCTTAAGAGGAATCTACTAGGCGCCGTGGTACCTGACGATCAGCTGTGGAAGTTAAGTTCGTGGTTGGAGATCTGCACTAGCAGCCTATGGTGTGAACTTGAGGAACGTCACTGATAATAATTCACCCTACATCTATACAAGTTAGTCCAGTATGTGCAATATTGCACTAAGCGAAGTAGATATATTTGAAAATGAGAACATAATTATATTTTTGCGGTCCAATCTGCAGGAGTCAATTGCAAATAATTTTCGTGCAGATCCAATATTCATTTAAGGTATAGAGGCAGCTAAATATTTCATCCAAATAAGCAATATTAATTTCAAAATACATAGAGTAAAAAATTACAGATGATGCAAAATTTGAGCTTTTAGCTAAGACGAAAAGAGAGGCGTGGATATAGGTTAAAGTCATTTTAGAGGATAAAATTTTGGTTAGACGCAATCTAAAGTTTTAATCAGGTGTCTTGTTCACCTTTAAACAAAGCAATAATGAAATGGTGACACAATGGAGATCAATATCAGACTCTATAGTAGTAGATCTCAAGGGAGGTTAGAAAAACTAGAATCTAATAGTCTAAAAAAAAATATAATAAAACAAAAGGAGAAAAGGATTCATTAGCACAAATGCTACAAGAGGAAAGTGAAATTAATCTCAAACACATTTAAAGGTAATCACTCAGTGCCATGATACTCATCTTCAGAGAATACAAGAAAGAAATTTGGAAAACCTCAGAAACCCCAGAACAAAAGAGAAGTATATATGGCTGGTGCAGTGTATTTCAATTGTCACGAACAAGATTATATTCCAAGGAATTACAATAAATATCCACAATGCAGTAAGTGCAAGGAACTTCGCCATGATGCGTATACCTGCAAGCAGGGAAACACGCAGTAGAGCTGCTTGGGCAGCCGCCGACAGCTCAAGTGATAGGCTGCAATTTAGGGGATGGGGAAGTCCCATCAGATGACGTGGATTTCTCCAAAGAAATTTGGGATAATAGAATCCCATCAGTTAAGAATGGCAAGGAGTCATTTATAGGTGACGTGGATTTGTCACGTGAGGTTGGTGAGCCGGGTTCATAAATGGATGGGCTCCAAGGGGACACTTTTGGCCACGATTTGAGGTCATATGAAATGTATGTCATGTGTACTGAGTTAAAGAGAGTATAATACTACGTGCGTGCTCTTCTAAGGAGGTGAATTGGGTGATAGGGAACATGTAAAAATAAAATAAATTTCCTAAACCTGATTTATTAATAAAAAATTAATACAAGTATATGTGAGAAAATATAACCCATTACCTATCTCTTAATAGAAAACATTAGTGCAAACATATGACCCTTTACCTATCTCTTAAAATAATACAAAAACATTAGTATTTTACCTGTCACTAACTAAACAATAATCTTATGCCCTTAAGGAGATGATAATCCTAACGCTCTGAATTCCCTTGGAACATTGCCCTGGCAGTATCTGTTTTTACGCCTTACTTACACTGTGTGGTAAGGATGATGCAGAAGGTGAAGGCGATCGTTGGATTGGCCATCACAGAGTCGTGAAGCACCTTTGACCAACTGTCTGTCTTGTCTTCTGGAAGAAGAGTATTTATACAAAGTTCTAGGGCGGTGGCCTCTGCACGTCATCGAAAGGAACTGATGTCTAAGTTATGCGTTGTCTTGGAATCTTCTCAGGATGCGCCGCTTCCTAATGATGAGTGTGCATCCGACTTAAATGTCAAGAAAGTTACAAAGTAGACTTTCGTGACTAAGAATTTATGTATATTGGATATTTTTCAAGGTGTACCATTGTCTCTTGAAGACACGTGGCATTATAGCCTACAATTCTAGTGGGCGTAACTTGTATATAAAGTTAAGTAAATGGGAACTTTCTAAAGTTCTCTTGGACCTTGTACTTGATTTATGGTAATTACACAAATTCTACTATCTGTATCTGCGTACAGTTTTACTGTTTAACGAAACTTTAAGAGTCTACCTTCCTTATACTTGGTAGCCTACTTCAGGGCACTATATCCTCCCCACCTTGAAAGAAACTATGGGAGTTCCTTCCAGAGCGAATTTATTAACAACAACAAAAAAAATGGTAAGTTAAGTTACTTTTTTTTTAATTTCTAGATAAATACCTAATTACTGCCAAATTTTAATATGAATTATTACAATTAGTTTTCTTTTGTTGCAGGAATTTACTACATCATCTCCTCCTAACTATGCTAATTAAAACATATACATATATATAATAAAATAAACAATCAATTAAGTTTAATTTGTTTGCTCTTAGAAAATGAAATATACAACTACATGTTCCCTAATACATTTGATTTTTATCTTTGTTCTCTTTATTATTTCCAATTGTGCTTGTGTGAAAGAGTTTGAGGTTACTGTCCCAAACTTATCGGTAGCTAACACTTTTGGTCGCGTAGCATATCTCTTGCTTCGCGGTTTTCTCTTTGAGGTCCTTTGAGGAAGTGACTATCAAATCTTGTGCCTCTAGCGGTTGATCGTTGTGGTCTGTTGTCGCAGAAATAACCATTGGTTTTGGCAAACTCTTACTCCTTCGTAAGAAATGAGGTTTTCAGTGGCGGACGATGAAGACGATGTCGGCGATCAGTACTGCACCTCGGAATAGGGTACCTAACCCTATGCCGGTTGCAGAAGGTGTTGATTGTTGCTCGAAAACAGCTCGAGCCTCTCGTACACTGTCCATAAGGTGTTGGAGTTGTAGTTGGGGTGGTTTATCATCGCTGGGGATCTCGGCCTGGACAGCGTCCAGTCCATGCAGATTTAAGGGCATCTCGGTCGCCGTCGTGAAGTTGGAAGTCTCTTCCGGTGTCGGCAGGCTTCGGATGTCTGGCACGACGATGGCGTCGTCTTCCAAGTTCCACTTGGATTCTCCGGTAATGGCAGGAAGCAACGTCATGGATTCTGAATGGCAGTAACAGTCCAAGTCGTCCGTGAGTAGTCCCGTACCATGGAGCACCAGCAGTGTTCTGGAATCTTGCTTGCTAGCAGAACATATTTTAGCAATTTTTAAAGGTGTGGACACAGCATACACCCAATAGCTCTTTTTCTTAGATTTCACATGGTGTCAGAAGGGTGTGAAATTAGGGCTGATAAGGACTCTTTTGCAAAATTTGTGCACATTGGCCTCTTGACCGAAAAATTAGGAGGACACACAGGTAGGAGAAGTGGAATAATACAAGGCAAATTCGGCAGGACAAACGGAAATCATTCCAGGTTTGCATTTTTGTAAAAGGGATTCAGAAAGTAGGGCGTACTTTTGTCTATCTTTAGATACTGCCAGGTATTTTACTGAGGTGTCTATTGTGATGAATTGATCTATACTTGGTACCTTAATTGGTAAGGGTAACACCCTGTATAAATCTAGTGTCCTGTCTACTCCTTTTAGTGGAATTTGAACTAAAATTCTTACAGTTCCTGGCATCGAATAAGCGATTACATTGCACAAGTCATAATAAGTATGCATGCTAGCCATGTCTACTCCTGATAGGAGAGATGTTCCCATTGGCAATTGAGTAATTACAGTTCTTAGAATTTGGGAAAGGTTTCTTGCTGGTACTATTGTTGCACTCAATCTTCCCGTTGCTAACATATCCCATCCTTCATGAGTTGCATGAGTTGTTATTGCAAATTTAGAATGAATAATGAAATTTCCCTAAACGCGGTTGATATCTTAAATTCTTGCATTACCCAGCGTTTAAGTTCACTAAGACTTGTCTGAATGCGTTTGCCCTCTAGAATGTTATCACTAACAATCTCTACTAAAGCATTTGTGAGATTTTTAATAGTTTTCGTATTATGTGTAGCCTGCTCATCTAAATTTCGAATGTAAGTCAATTGTTCCTCCGCTACGTGTATTAATTTGGAAAAAGTTATCTCGAACTTAGCAATTTCAGTATGTATTTTATTAACTTCTGTTCTATCGGGAGTTCCAAATAGATATTTCAGAACAGATCCTCCAGCGTTTACGGCTCCGCGTTTTTTGTCTCCCTTTCCCTTGGGGCAAATATTGCTCTAAGTTTTTGACCTGATCTTTCAAGAGTTGAAAAATTCTTTTCAATTTTGATGCTTCCGTCCAATCAATTAGGATGGCCTTGTCCGAACTCCTAGTCAAGTCTAATTTCTGGAATACTTCCTCAATATGCTCTACTGTTTCTGCATATTGTCGTAATGGTACGTCTATACTGACAGTCTATTTACTACCAGTAACCAGCATTGTTTCCTGGTAGGAAAAGATAATTCCCTTTGACATTAACGGCTCATTAGGTAGCAGAAAGGGATGTGAAAAGGGTTTTTGTTTTGCGCATAATCAGAAAACAAAAACAAAACAAAATCACAAATAATGTTTGGGTCTTTTCTCCATTGATTACTATCATTGCTATTATCTTTCCTGTTTATAAAAAACATTTAATTTGCTATTGGAGACTCATTGACAACATTAGGTTCAGTTAAATTAGTGTTTCGAACCCGAGACCTTAAATTCCATACCATTTCTCCGGGCGGCTCATTTGACACATTAACCCTACTTCCCTTCCAAGTTGGGTCCCTTTTTTCACAATCCTGTTCAGGGGAACTGGGTGCACCTATAATTTCTTGATTCTCGCCATCATTAGCTTCAATTTCTTCCCTCGGATCTGTACATTTCTCTGTTACTTCGATAACCCTTGGCGAAACTGCTATCGCCTCTACTTCCGGTGGACCAGCATCCTGTGGCGGCATTTCCGTATAACAACGCTTCAGTCGATTTATATGAACGACTACAAGAGCGTCTGGGACTCATTTGAAATCTGTAATTCAACGGGGTAAGTTTTTCAATTATTTTCCATGGACCACTATATTTAGGAGCAAGTTTTCTGTTTGTATTCTTCCCTATATAAGGCTTGTCTAAATATACTAGATCACCTACTTCAAATTCAACATCTGTGGCTTTCTTGCCGTATGTGCTCTTTTGCTTAAATTTACTGTCAAGAATGTTATGATATGCGTCTTCATAAGCTTCGCGTAATCTACGCTTCATTGTTTCTATGTGCTCTTCAGCTGATGTATACTCATCATGATCACTACTTTTAATTTCAAGATCTAACATTGTAGGAAGTCTCATTTCTTTAGTATATAGTAAATAAAATGGGCTGTAGTTTGTGATGGTATGGGAAGCAGAACGATATGCCATTAGTACAAACGGAACCATTTTATCCCATTCAGTTTCATATCGCGACACCATCATAGATAAAGAGTCGTTCAAATATCGATGAAATATTTCTATAGTAGAATTAGACTGTGGATGCATTGGACTACTAATAATGTGCTTAACATGAAACAATTTACAAATTTCCATGAACAATGCAGATTGAAAATTAGTTCCTTGGTCAGATCCCCCCCCCCCTTCTTTCGGGGGATCCATATCTGCAAAATATCTCGGTAACCAATGCTCTTGCTACCGTATTAGCAGATTGATCAGGTATCGGAATAGCTTCCGGAAATTTAGTGAAATGATCAATAGCAGTTAATATATATCTGTTTCCCGAACTTGTGACATTTAATGGACCCGTTATATCTATAGAAATAATTTGGAAAGGTCGTGTAGCAGTATCTGAAATTCCTAATGGTGTGGTGGTTTTTCTAACAATTTTTCTTACAGCACAAGTGTCACATTTCCTGATATAAGAGTTTACATCTTCCTTCAGTGTTGGCAGAAATACCTTTGTTCAATTATAGCTTGAGTTCGTTTCATTCCTTGATGTGAACTGTATGTAGTATCATGGTGCATAGAAATGATATCCTTTACTAATGAACTGGGAACTATTATTTTAGACTTTTGCTTATACTTCATATATAATAATCCATCTGTATCAGTAATAATTAAATTGAAATATGCAGGTAGCTATTTACTTTCATTCTAACGGGTCATCGACAAGTTCCTCCACAATCGATGCTTGTTGTACACCGCACGGAGAAAGTGCATACTCCTACATTTCTGACATTCCTTTCTTTCAAACCACTTTTTATTGCCACCTGCAAAATTTAGCTGTATGACCAGGCAAGTTACATTTCTGACATGTAATTCTTCCCTCAATTGATCTGCTAGCCGCTTGCTTGTGGTTACCAAAGGAGGAAGTTTGATTTCCCTCATATGTAACTCTTAAGTTATTATTATTTTCTCTTCCCCACGTCACTCGTCTAGCTTGTCCTTGTCCTTGGCCTTGTCTTTGCATAGGATTCTGTAAAGGCCTACTCCTACAGTTAATAGCAATGTGACCCTTTTTATTGCATCTAAAACAAGTTCTATCGGTTCTAATCAAAAATACTTTTCTTTCCTGCTTTTCTTGGGGAATGGCGGTCGGATCTCCGCGCTGTTTTTCGGAATTTTCTACTGTAGTGGCAATTCGAATAGCGACCATGAAGTTGTTAGGCATTTGGTATCGAACCTGTTGCCCAACGGCTCCTCGAAGACCATTTATGAAGGCTGCCAACAACCGTCCATCTGCTTCCTCGTTAATTATTTTTTGAGCATCAGCATCCTCAACTGTGCGGATGGTCTTATGACACAACTGTCTACATCTATCAGCAAACATTTCTTCAGTTTCCTCAGATTTTTGAACAGCATTTTGGAGTGCTGTGTAATGATACTGAGGTAGTTTTTCTGTAAAACGAGCAATCAATGCCTTCTTAAAATCTTCCAAATTGACATCTGCGGTTTTTAGGTCAGCTCGGCCTCTGAAAAATTGAAGGGCTGTGCCAGAGAGCTTGGCCCTAGCTATATTTAGTTGATCGACCGGAGACCAATTACCCACAACGGCCATGTGTTCAATGTTCGTAATAAAATCTCTAACTGGCCTACCTTTAGGGTCACCTGAATATCCATTAATCACGTTTGCAATGCTAACATCTTTAGTCTTAGCGGCCGTTAAGCGCGCTACCTGCTCTTGCAGTTTCTTAATTTTTTCTTCCGCGTTAGGTATGTTCACTGATTTATGTCTGTCTGTCTGTCTGTCTCTCTCTCTCTCTCTCTCTCTCTCTCTCTTCCCTCCTCCGTTTATTAGGTTACTGCTTCTCTCTCAGTTCTGCAGCTAACGAAGAGAGTGCCCAGAGATCCTGAACTAAACACTTGGCGTCGAACTGGCGATGGATGACTGCAGAGGTTTATTGGGGGATGATACGCTTATTGTAAAAAGAAAAATATAGTTAGTAACACAATTATTTCTGCTGCTTACTTCATTTCTCTTGGCAAAGACCTCACATTAACAATATCATACATAGGAGCATTCCTAGGAAAAGCCGAAACCATTTTTCCTTCTGGAGTTCCTATCCTTTGTTCTAAAATTGATTCACCTGTAGCATAATCATATAAAAAAAATCAGTTCTCTCTATTTCTAATTCTTCAAAATGACAACCTGGATCAATATGACGCTTTAAAATTCGTGTTTAAACATCGAACATAACCGTGCCATGAGAATTATTATGAGTGTAAATTTTATAAAAGGCACACGCAAAACCTTTCAATTTTCCTTCAATTGCTAACTATATTCTTGAATCTGTCACCATTCCTCTAAATTTATGCCTATGATTCTCCAATAGCGTCAAATCTATCTTAGTGTATTTCCTGAGGAAATCATTAGCTAAATTAAAAGCATATTCGTCAGCATTCCTTAATGCTAATGAGCTGGTAGTTGACACTACATGAACATATACAATTGTAAAAGTAACTGGCTTAATTCTCCTTTCACATCTAAACATATTAACCCAATTCAGAAGACATTTCGGGGTACGGAGTTCCTTAGAATTCCCAAATATTTTTAAATTTTAAATCCCACCGCTGCCACCAGTTTATAATACTACGTACGTGCTCTTCTAAGGAGGTGAATTGGGTGATAGGGAACATGTAAAAATAAAATAAATTTCCTAAACCTAATTTATTAATAAAACATTAATAGAAGTATATGTGAGAAAATATAACCTATTATCTATCTGTTAATAGAAAACATTAGTACAAACATATATGAAAAGTATGACCCTTTACCTATCTCTTAAAATAATACAAAAACATTAGTATTTTACCTATCATTAACTAAACAATAATATTATGCCCTTAAGGAGATGATAATCCTAACGCTCTGAATTCCCTTGGAACATTGCCCTGGCAGTATCTGTTGTTACGCCTTACTTAACTGCGTGGTAAGGATGATGCAGAAGGTGGAGGCGATCGTTGGACTGGCCATCACAGAGTCGTGAAGCACCTCTGGCCAACTGTCTGTCTTGTCTTCTGGAAGAAGAGTATTTATACAAAGTTCTAGGGCGGTGTCCTCTGCATGTGCCATCGAAAGGAACTGACGTCTAAGTTATGCGTTGTGTTGGAATCTTCTCAGGATGCGTCGCTTCCTAATGATGAGTGTGCATCCGACTTAAATGTCAAGAAAGTTACAAAGTGGACTTTCTTGACTAAGAATTAATGTATATTGGATATTTTTCACGGTGTACCATTGTCTCTTGAAGACACGTGGCATTATAGCCTACAATTCTAGTGGGCGTAACTTGTATATAAAGGTAAGTAAATGTGAACTTTCTAAAGTTTTCTTGGACCTTGTACTTGATTTATGGTAATTACACAAATTCTACTATCTGTATCTGCGTACAGTTTTATTGTTTAACGAAACTTTAAAGAGTCTACCTTCCTTATACTTGGTAGCCTACTTCAGGGCACTATAAGAGGCATTGGTACAGCCCTAGGGGACACAGGGGTCCAAGTATTACTAGCCTTATTAGTTAAGTCCAATGCTCAAAGTAAACGTTATATAGATATATAAGATATAAGTGAAAGTAAAGTTAAAGTGAAATGTACAGTAGAGTTAATGTTAAATAGTTGCATAAATCCAATAAAGGCTAATTGCTACATTGTTGAGTAATTACCCAGACATCTCGATGTTATTTTGGGACAAGATTGTTTTTTGAAAAAAAAATGCTTTAGGTAAAAACATAATTGCACCACCGTATAAAGAAATCATGGCTAAATTCCCTACAGTGAAAAAAGAGTTACATACGTTAAGGAACAAATGATACGGCCCAGTTTAATCTGTGCTTCAAATTTAATTGAATGAAATGATACTTTTATTTTCTATTAATGAATTTTTCAAATTAAACCTTAATAGTACAGTCAGCAACAGAATTAAAGAAACCTCCTACACGATTAAATAGGCTGGAAGCACAACCTTATGCTCAGTCAGGAAAAAGAATAAAAGTGTTGCATGAAAATCTAAGATTAGGTGATACAACAGAAGGAGCTCAAAATTTAAAAATAGTTTTTCAGAGTTTAGTAATACATTTAACTAACGAGGTGATAACAATTAACTAGTACGACAAGAACTAAAAATATTATACCAACATCCTCTGTTCCAAAAGGTAGGACTGTAAGTTTAAGGAGTTACAGATAGAGGCACATTAGAAAGAAGTTAAAAAACAAATAAAGCAGGTGTTCAATAATGGTGTCATAATACACAGCGATAGTTCATGGAATTTTCAATTAATAGTTGTGCTGGATGCACCCGGAGAGAGAAAACGGTGTATCTGCATAGATTTTAGGAAGTTAGTAAGAGAGATGGCTATCCGCTTCAAAATATCCAGGACATTCTAGACAAAAGTAGAAAGGCTAAATATTTTTCGGCATTAGATTGCGCTAGCGGATACCTTTAAGTTCTTATAGAATCGGAAGACCAGTGCAAATATTGTCGTGTTATCCTTGAGAGCAATGGAGTACTAAAAATACACAAGACCTTAGGGATCTATTTACATTGTCTTTTTGATCAAAAAAAGGAATTGAGATAAATAACCGTTCACGAGTTTTGCGTATACTTGTAATACCACAGAGCACACGATTCCGCATTACGAGATACTATTTGAATAAAAGTGTAATATTTCAAGTATTTTGCAACCGAACCCTCAACACTTGCACAATTATGATGATTTTATAAGAATATAAATTCAAAATACAACATTGCCATAAGTAAGCTAAAGAAAGGCTACAACAGTTTAAGGAAAAACAACAGACATGAATGAAAGTCAATGATGTCGAATTTAAAGAAAAATATCTGCACTTTTAAAGGTAGAGAGAAAAAAAATTAGAGCCCTACGGTAAATCTCATATGAAATAAAAGGGTGAAGAAATCTAATGCAATTATTCAAGAAATGGAAAACAGAAAACATCAGGAATTTCATACAAATAGATTAAAACCACACCTCTGATCCTTTCCAGGAGAAGGAAAGGAAATATGAGAGCTTATGGAAGATGGGATTTGGCATTAGTAGTATTCTGGAGGTGGAAGAAGTACGAGAGATGCAGCCATTACAGTCACAAACAGAATTTATTTCGATGAGGTAGAAATAATTTCCTTCAATCCAATGCAATGCAAAGTAGTGAGTTATTTTGATTTAGAACCGACACATATGGAAACAGACTAAGAGCACCAAAGATCAGTAGCCGGGTATTGTAATAAAATAGCAACCAAAAGTGTTATTATTTGACAAATTGTGATTTTTTTTCAGCATTTCATCAAGTAAAATGTTTTGTAGATCGATAACTTATAAAATCTGGAAGGTGAATACCTAACAGATCTGAGAAATTCATTCTTGACTGGAAGATTACACAGATCAAAAAGAGTCGTTTTAGATTTAGTTCTATCAAAACATTATTTGGTTCATTATCACAGCCTGTTGCAAATAAATATAACATTTCTAATTTAGAAGGAAATAGGTAAATTTTTGCACATTATAATATATGAAATGACAGTAAAAATATGCTCACTTAATCTTACCATTAAATGAGTAAATAGAAACGAACTCGTGTTAAAATCTAGTTTAATCAAACTACTTAATTACGCCTATAATAATATACAAATATTGGAAGAGGAAATGGAAAATGTTAATAAAATAAATGAAGAAATTATAATTATACAAAGAGGTATAGATGAACGTCAGCACTCATTTGACATTTTGCTGGATGCTTTCGTACGTGCCAAGCAAGGCATATTACCACCACAGTTAATTCCTAGAGATAAAATTAAGCACTTAATGAAAATAAACTTAAAAACTAATAAATAGACGGGAATACCTTTCCTTTTCCTGTTCTGAACTCAGGCAATTATGGTGTCTCACACATATTCTTACAAACAATATTTGGTTTAGGTATTATAAATTCCTCTCCTCAACAATCATCTCTGAATCTTCCCGCTTCCCTGAATGGAAATAAAATAGCATTTATTTATTTGTAAGTTCAAATAAAGAATGCATACTTAATTACCTCCATTAGAGAACACTTTGCAAAAATGTCAGCAAATAAGTTAGATGTTTCCAACCAATTGAATGATATGCTGCAAGGAAAACATCCCCATCTATACGTATACACCGAAGGAGGACAGTGAAGTTACACTTCTCCCACCCTTATAGTGTTATAATGTCTCATAAATGTGAAATAAGGGTAATTAAGCTATGCAAAACTATCCGAATGTTACTGTATTTGACTAACTAATGGTTGTTTGTAGCACCACAACCAAAATAACTGTTTTATGTAATGACAATTCCACACAAATTACAATTGAAAAAAAATAAATTGACAATAAAACGTAATTGTGAAACCTTTTCAGCACATTTACCTTCTAATATCATGACCACTTTAACAAGCAACATTACCGCGGATTTCTTATTCATATACAAATAAATTTTGATTGTTGTATAGCATTATAAAAAATGTTGAATCTGGCAACCTGCATCTTCAGATGATATTGATAAATGTACTGACATCGGCCGAAGACTTAAAGAGTGGCCCTTATCAAAGTGGATAAAAATTAATCAAGGAACAAGAGATTAAGAACTCTTCTCAAGTTCACATGCATGCTATGGTGTGGGGTTCCGTAGCTGGAATTTTAATTATGCGTGTATATTTTTGTTATAAATTGTACCTTATGGTTTTAGAATAGGTAACGCCCAAAAAGTATTGAAAGGAAAACACAAAACATTTATGTGTAAACATCCATAACTATGCATCAAATGACAAGGTAGTTTATTCTAAAATTCCAAAGTCAGGGCAACCTTCACCAACAGGAAGTGCCCATCTTTACCTCAGTTGTAGAACAACCTAATACTAACGATTCAGACAAAAGTATTGCAATTGAATTATAGGGGGGGGGGGGGTCCAAAACCCAGAAATAACTTACAGTCTTTCGTTAGCAAAGTTTTATTTCTCTTGGGCAAAAATTGTTCCAAGAGGAAGAAAATTTTATTCTGAATTGTGTTTAACCCCCGTTTTTACTACTGAGGCACCACAGGCGGTGACACTGATGATACATGAGATGAAACGATAAATTGGGAAAGGGGTTTGTTTAGGAAGGAAACGTTCCAGGCTTAAGTTTAGGGTACCTCCCCAGTATTGGCTATTTATGAGGACTGAGGAAAATCTGGAAAAAACCTCAGTCAGGGAGGACGGTCCTGGCGGAACTCGAACCCCAGACTTCTCACTCACGAGCCCGCGCCTTAACGACCTCGGCTACTCGTGGCGGTGGGGAGGGGTATAAAACTCAGCTGTGTTAAAATAATAAAGTTTGATATAGCAATATGAAGCCAAGCAAGGCGCTGTGTATGACATATGCCTTATTCAGGTGTGTAAAAGTAATTCAGTGCAGTGTACAAGACGCAGCAAAGCAATGTATAGCATATATCTTGCTCAGTTGTACTAGAGTAAAATGTATAATGTTGCAAGACGCAACTAAGTGTAGCAAGTGTATTTAACGTTTACTTTACTCAGCTGTATTGTGATTGTTCAACAAAAATACCTTACCCAGGATATTAAGAATAAAATTGCAATTAATACTGTTACACCTTCTACGTTGTCCCCTGTTTGTGCCCAGCTGGCTTGTGCAATTTAGATATAAGGGCCAGCCAGGACAGAGGAGCTAGGAGAAGGAGACACTGCACTACTAGGAGCTACGCAGATTGTTGTCAGCTCTAGCCTACTTTATTAATAAATCTTTCTTCTTTCTTCGTTGGACTTGATAGACTTATCTCTTAAAAGCCCAAAGCACATCCATACACCTATTATTCTAGAATCTTTTCCTCGTCTTCACCATTAGGGTAGAGAAGAAATTTGTTGACGACATCGACCATATACCATCACCAACCTGAGAGTTCGCTGGCGGACACATTAGCACAATCATCGGGACTGTTACATACTTTTGTCATTATTTGTCTTAATTTTTGTTTTGTTTTCTATATTTTAGTGCACCTATTATAAGTTATAATTTATAATATAATTTATGTTCGTGGATTATTTTTTCCAACGTGCTTATTTTTCTACAACATCAACTTTCGTTCGCCTACATTACGGACTGTTGTCGGCTAACTGTTTCATCTATGCTTTCTTGTTCTAAAGCTTTGCTGTACTTCTCTACAGTTTGTATTTTTAATGTCTATCCAATACTTCCATTGCAGCTTCCATAATAATTATATTTCTTTAAATATGTATAAACTTCTGTCTTTCAAATTTATGGCAGTAAGCACAAATATGCTGGAATTGTGCGAACGTCATTGGGAGGTTCATCCAGAAACATGACAAACTAACATATCAGACCCTCCTGAAGTTTACCCAGTGAGATCAACACTGTGGCAAGGGCAGTATTGAGGCCAGAAAAATAATTCTGCGTTCTATCATTTCACAGCCTCTCGGCAGGTTCAGATCACTTATGATTTAAGAAATATATGAACAGCATCGTTTCAAAAGGCAGTTTGTCTGCAAATATAGACTTTTCAGGAAGGCACAGTAACCAAACTGAAAGGGATAAAAAATTATACAAAATTTAAATTTCCAGTTCAAGACCTTACAAGGTTGTAAGGTTAAAAAAAAACAAATAAATTGTTATAATGTTTGGACACAATGCCAAAAATTTTTGGACAAGCTGCTCTTTTCACCGAACATATGGACTTATTAATGTTTGAAACATTACATCAACTTTAGGACGGAAATTTTATTATTTAACAACGTTTGATATTAGTTTAAGAGGACAGTTAAATCAACAGCATGCTTCTTCTTCTTCTTCAAGGCAATCACATGTAACGTTCTCATCACCAATAACTTCATTATTTTCATTTGTATCTTGTACCTTCTGATGAAGGACATCAAGATAAAACTTCAGTTAGTCTAGGCTTATCCAATTGTGTTCGAATCTCTGCTTCAGTAACGTGTGTCATTCCTTTGGGGAGGTTCAATCTTGGGTGCTAATGTCACAGTATCTGAATCACAAACATTTTGTTCTGAATGTTCCCTTTTCAAAATTTATTGGAATTTTGGAAGGGCTATGCAATCTATAAGTAGGCTCCGTTTTTACAACAACGTTTCTTGCCTTTTCTGATTTCTTTAACATGATCCTCTTCATATTTTTAATGATACTGAAATTTTTAGCACATTACATAAACTTATTTAAAATTCCGAACAGTCAACTCTTTATGCAATGTATGGATAGTGCCTACTTTTCCATAAATTTCGTGTATTTCAGACATCTTTCAGAACTGTTTTTCTGAACTCCAAACATTCTATCTGGGGCAGAAACGAATGAACCGTGACGGAAAAGTCATTGAAATGTTGTTTATCTGCGCAGGAGAATGTTTCAAAGGTCACCATAAAAGACAACGTTTCGGTTTTGTCGATCACACCCATCACAGAAAAGTCTTACAAATATAATACAAGGATAAAATTGAATTTACAGAGGAAATCTGCTCGAACAGAATACACTTCAACAGTCCCACGACCACCCTAGAGTTCTGTTCAGCAATAGAAATGTAGAAATTTATATTTTATATCAGTTATGTAAAGAGCATAAAATAAAATCTGCTGCAAGGAGTAAGCCTGCCCTATGGAAAGTTTAGGGAGAGACTGAACTTGCTGGAGATCGAAGGAGAACGAAACGCTGTTCTTAGGCTTCTCTTTCATAATTTTAAGGAAGGTTTTTGCCATCAAATAGTGATGAACTAAGGTTGCTCTAAGTTCAACTTTTTGTTTTCATCAGTGGTGGATTTCAGTAAACGGGACATTCGTAAGCAATGGCTACAAGCATCTGTTGTTGGAGAGCCAAATCCCCGGTTGAATTTGTTGGAAAAAAATATTATAGAAAACCCACTCGTTTATTTCGTGATTTGGAACTCTGGCATCATACATCTTGAATTACTTATTAATACTGAGGTCTGAGGGTAGGTATAACCTCTTACTTTTTGGCGCGACCTTCTCGTGCTTCCAATCTGATAGAAACTTAGCCACAGACTTGTTCACTTCATCTAAAAGCTTACTCTTACGATCACTTCCTCTTGGCTCAGCAGTTGGAGTCTCTACACATATTCATGTAGAAAAAATGGTCTTATTTTACTTTGTTTGGATGTGCATGAAACCATTTTGCCTGAACTAGGTCATGAGCTGGGATACTGCCACACTTGAAAATCCCATCCCTGTGCTGACAGGATGTCTCAAAATCCATAAAATTTAGATCCTTGCCGGGATATCTACAAACAGGAGAGCTTACGTTGAAAAGCGAAGCATTCAAAACATACTAAGTTGCAGTTATCTTTTAACAGGTACATTAATAATAATAATAATAATAATAATAATAATAATAATAATAATAATGATACATGACACGGTATTTTAAATAAATAATGCATTAAGTAAACATAAGTATGAAAATTTCCTGGCCTCACAATCCTCCCTGCGTTTATTTAAATGAGTCTTGTTCCTCTTTCTGGATCCTTTAGGTTTTGTCTCTAACAAGACAGCCACCTTCTATTCTCTTAAGCACACGTATTAACACATCTTAAGCTTTTCTCACATTGAATTACAGACAATGCACTTTGTAATGTTGAATTCCCTAACGTTTGTACACATTATACGAAAAGAGCGCGGAAAATAGTATTTGTTGGACTGACTGCATTTTGCACCAAAAACTGAATGGATTAAATGCATTCTGCACCGCCATGCAATTTAAGGTATATATTTTACGTAGAAAGACGTCGCTTTGAACAGGAAACACAATGTAGTACTGTGCAAGGCATTACTGAGAGTAAGAAATCACACCAATCAGAATTTTGCTCACAGATGAAAAACATGCGTTTTGAAACTGTGCTCCTCAAATAGCCATATTTGGCCGGGAAGTAAAAATGTTTGGTGCGCAAACTTGATGTTGGTCGGCTACTGGTTGGCCTACCGTTGCGTCCGTTGCAAGCAGATTGTTGATTGGAACACACAGTATATGTATTACATTTATCTTTTAGTTTGATGAAAAACACTAATAATACGCTTTTTACATATATTCAAAGTGAAATCTAATTAAACTTTTCGAACGGCGGATACATTTTCAAGTACCAAAGCAGTTATTTTAGAGGTATGAAAATGTAATGGTTATTTTACATTAACCTTGCATACGACAAAAATGAAAAATTTGCGTCAAAGCCGGGATTCGAACTGTGGATTTTCAGCCTTCTTTACTGAAGTTCAAACCAACTGAGCAACCGTGTCCTCCTCCAAGCACGGAACCACGAACCTACCTCATACGATTCTATATGAAAAAATTATTTTTGGATAGTGTAATCATTGCAGTTGAATGTATTAAAACCACAATACTGCTAATCCTCCTCCCATTTGGACAGAAATCTCCAGCTCCAGCAAGTAATTGAGACACTATCACTCCACCACATTCCGTGGTCAAGGAATGCGTCACCAGAGGCGTCTACTTTATCTCCCCCAACAATTAAAGTGCCGTATTCGACCACTATCTTGCATTGCCTTAGGTAGACACTTTAACTGAAAGCCAGAGATTGCCTCCATAGTCCCAAGCCAAAAGTATCCTAATTATGGAGAGTGCAGTTTTCACATTCGCCTCCACCATAAAAAACGCCCAACAAGTTCACACCTAGAAGTTCAGACTTAATTCAATTTATTGATCCTCACGCTGCTGATTCAACTTTCAGGTAGCTATGCTATTTCACGTCACTCTTCTGGAGCTCTTAGGTGGTTGTGCATTAGCTTCGAGCCATTTGCACGACAGGGTGCATGATTTCATGTGCAATGTGTGGAAGACCGCCGAAAGCCTGTGCAATTAACAAGTAATATTTTCAAGACCCTAGAGAGCTATTCCACCACCATTTTAGGCACAGATTCACCTTTTTCCCCGCTGTGCACTTTTGAAACAAGCTATAGCCTCCTACAAAGAGTAGTTCAGAAGGTATTCTGTCAGGTGTAGAAATGCTCAGCTTCTATGGTGGGCTAACCCTTAACATGGTATGAAATTTTGATTTTCTGTTTCAATGTGTGTCTATTGCTATGTTATTTCCAATGTTAGTGGAAAAGAGCTATAATGACCTGCATCTAAAAGCTAACAATTAAACTACTGCTGCGTTAGAAACCAGTTCATCCCCTCAATGCTGTATACGTGCTGGCTTGGCTTATAGCTCCATTAATTTAGCTTCCGTAAAGGGCACTTGACTATCTAGTAGTTACTACGAGTGGGGGAGGTCGCTGCTTGACTTATTTACTTGTATACACCTATGTATACAGAAAGTGCTTAATGGTTCTCGATAAGAGAGCTCTCTCCTGGCCATTGTACAAGGTGCTATAACAGTAGCCCTTACATTGCAACACGCTTGTGTACTGATTTACTTTGAATTGAACATAACTTCCCAGTCAAGCGTCAGCTTCATTCTTGGAGGACTGGTGCCAGAAAGGCCGGTTAATATAGCACTGGAGGCTGTGCGCGCCATCACATAGCCTCGTTGGACGTTATGTAGTAATTGCAATTGTTAGCTTCAAAATATTAATGATCCTTAAGAAGAAACTTTCAGTGCGAAAAGGCCACGGTGGAGCACGCTGCCCCTTTATTATCGTACGTTATAAAGAAGTAGCAATGTACAAGCACTTTTAAACGAATATAAAAGTTTAAAGCCGAATATCGTCAACTTTTGTACCTTTAAACAATTTGTTTATGATACAAACCCCTAAGAGCAGGCTGAACAAATATTTTCAACAGTCAGTCTTTCACAATCATATTTCCTCTGTACGCCTTTCTTCTAATTCAACCCTGATTTAATATCATATTTATTACAACGCAATGCATGCACATATAGTCGGTCCTGGTGGTGTAGTGGCGACCATACTTGCCTCCTAAACCCAAGATCGCGGGTACAACCCTGGCCAGGATCGATGGATTTTTTTGAGCGTAAAAGTGCTAAGTATGGCTTCCTTAGGAAGGGAAGTAAAGCTTTTTTGTCGTACATTTACGGCAGGAAAAATAACCTCAAGCCTGAAAAAAGAGGCCTATGAGCAAAATTTGTCGGCCTTTTCATGCCCCAAATAGAACGGGATGCTCATGATCTGAGCTGTTAAGAGTGTCCATAAATAAACCAAATCAACAAATTGTACATATAAATATTTACTAAAGCGATAAAACACCAACTGATATAAGGCCGAATATTATTGCAGTGTGCCATTAAATTCAGAGGTCGCCAAGGCTTAGAAAATTGTTAAATACGAACATTTCCGTTTTACTTACACTTTGAAAACCTTATGAATAGTTATTTAACATTATATTCGCTTATCAAATTAATTATTTCCAATGTTTACGTTTGTCTTTTCTTCAGTGTTTGTCCATTCATTGTATTTTCACTTTTAGTATAAAATATTTATATACAAACTTAATGAACATTTTCTGTGCTAATAACCGTATATCAAATAATCAAAATACCGAGTAATAGATATAAGCGAAAATGCTTTTTTATACGAACAAACTTGTTTTCAAACTTTATGAAATGCAAACAAGGTCTCTAATAACTAGAGAGTAGAAAAGTATGAGATATTGAGATATATTTTATACCATTAATCGTGGAGTACCGAAAAGCATATTTTATGTTTTAACACGTGTAGAATTCAAAAAGTTCAATTTCTATTTTCACGTTTCATAATATTAGATAAAATATTTCGTATTTTAAATAAATCTTAATATTTGTTCATATTTTTCAATTTTACCTTTTGAACTCATTTGAGATGTTTTCTATGACTTGAAGTTTATTTTCAAGGTTTTTTCACATTCTTTAGCAAATTCACCAACATTTGTGAAAACCCAAATGGTATTATTTCTTTTAGTTCAGAATCATGTATTGTACTCTTCTAGATTGCTTATTGCCATTGTTAACACTCAACTGCAAGAAGTAACGGACCCTTTCTCTTTTGATGCTGTTCCGACCTGCTGAACTATTCCGGAGACAGTAGGTCTGAGCTTCGATGTTCTATGAAAGTTAGAAATAAGAAAAACTGAATTCTATTCTATTGATTCCATTTTTTGTAAGTTGTGGGAAAAGTTAACTCCGCCTTGGAAAAAAATGTAACAAATAAACTAGATATTCTGAAAGAAATATCATACGTAGTCACTAGCAATCCTACAACATTGTTGCAGGTACATTTCGGTAATTGGTAAATCAGTAATAGCATAATCAATTCACTTCCTGCGTTATTTAGTTTAACACGATCTGACTTCAAGTATTCAAATGAACGTTTTAGAGATTTATGCCCAATTTCAAGTGCCACGCAACTGATCAGAAAGTCGTGATATGTAAATACTGTAATAAGGAGACGAATACATTTATTTATGATGTTTACGTCATTTAAATCAATCTAATGGAAAATATGCGCACATTACTAATATGTAAGTGTTCTCTGTGCCACACAGGTACGTCGTTACGGCCTACATAATTTGTAAAATTTCCGCAAAAAATAATAAAAAATCTTGGTTGACCTTGAGTAAAATGCAGCGCTTCTGAACATTCGTTACATTGAAATCGCATCATGTAAAAATGACATCGAAATTTTGAAGTTCGATACTTGGGGACTAAATGAAACTTTAATGCCTATAAGATGAAGACTATCCCAAACAAAGCTACATCTACAAAAGATAGCACGAAATAAGTTCATCCCTGCAACTTTTCCTTGCATAAATAATTTTCACTGACAGCGGTATAGCCTCTTTCCAGAAATAATAGAGAAAAGGTTTGTAATTTACTGTTAAAATGTTGCATCGCAAGGTTCTAATTAATGAATTGTAACGTTTAATGTATAAAAATGAAACTACCCATAGTAAATCATAATGTTATTCCTTAACTCTGGGAGTGTTAACATTTTTTCAAAAATTGTTCATACTTCATACTTTATTGAAGTCCATTTCATATTTCGTAAAACTTTCCTTAATATTATCCGCACTGTATTAATAATACCTTTCATTTCCTATCACTATTTTAAGCTGGACATGTTCTTTCCTTTTTTAAATTGTTCGTTATTTTATAGTCCAAGAATTCCAAAGAATGGTTGTTTGGGTAGACATTAAATATAACTAAGGATTTAATTTCATTGCGATAACTTATTAGTTGTACTCTTTCTCTAAAAAACAATACAAGTTAAGCTGAGCTGGGTTTGAACTACAGGCACTTTCAGAAACCATGTTTCTCATACTTCTTTTATCAGAGCCTGGAATTTCTTACAATACTTTTACCTTCCGATTCGATGCTTGCTTGAATATCGTGACAGTGAGATCAACTCTGATCGTTGCATGTCATGCATCATATCTCAATTATATATGAATTTGATGAACAAGAACAAGCTTTCCTTGGTTAGATCGGGATTAACTTTGATGGCAGACCTGCCGGAAGTTGGGTTTTTAAGACAGTAAATAGTAAGGGATTTGTGTTTTATAGCGCTTTAATGCAATAACTTTAAGAGCTCTCTCATTTAAACAAAAGTTCACCGTAGAGAACATGTGTATACGATTCTTAAACTATCTGACGATGGTAGTTGCCATATGTTGTGTGACTGTAAAAGTGCTTCTAGTTACGTTTCACAAGCACATTGAACTATATTTTAAACTGATAAGATTGTAATCAAATTTCCTGTTGTATTTTTTATTTCCAATTATTACTTAAGCTTAATTGTTTGTTCCATTTTTACCACTAAAGTTAACTGTATGCTACTTAAATCTCATATATAAGTTTTTAAATAGGGGGCATCATTATTAAGTTATCCTTTACTTAAGGACATTATTTTGTATCGTTGTTTATTGGGAAACACATTAAATAATAATTGCGATAGTCAGAATGCGAAATCTGAGCACAATCGTTTTAAACAACGAATATATAAATACAAAGCATACCAAAATTGATTGCTGGTATGGTATCCAGTTTTACTTAACTTTCAGTCAACAACCCAGGCCTGCAAAGCTTTTACGTCATTGAATATTTTAGTTGATGAAAATGGAACAAATGCCCGACTTAAAACGATGAATTTTCGTTATAATGCACAGATCATGTTTATTTTTGTATTTTGCATCGTGATGATAGTATTTTTCGCAATAAAGCGTTTGTGTTCAACACCTGTATAGCCTTTCCAACTTCAACTACTATTATTGAAAACTGTTGAGTGATAAATAAAACCTATTCACTCAGTCATATGATTACTTTGATGTACATTCTATGAATATGATTCATCTTTGCTTACATTTAAATAGTTTAGTTCCAGTAATGCATCTAAGAGCTAATATGAACCATACAGATAGTTATTTATGCAAGGTTAGTTATAAATCTTCGGAAATTAAACAATGTAACTATACACACACTAACAAAGTAATCCCCATCAGTCATCGCAAATATAAATGTTTTTAAAGAATTCTTCAAATATTTCAAGGTTTATTTAAAAAATGTTCAATATGAATGTTTTAGAGCACTTGGCAGCATTCTCACACACTCTCCATTGCGACTGCAGAAGTAGACGGGCGCACGGTTGATTTCCTCTTGCAAAGAAAACCAGATTCTTTAAATTGCGCATGAATAAGATTTCTCCATTAGTGGATTTGTTCGTTATTCAGCTTGAAAGAGACGTTGAACTATGACATGGAAATGTTCGCATGTAATTTCAGCACCTTCTCTTGTGCTGCAGCACTATTTTTACACAACACCATCTGGTGTTCAACAAATGGAACTATTGATAAAGAACAGTAAAAAGAAAACTCTTCAGGGATTTTTCTCGTAGCTGTGCAACATTTTGTAAGAAAAAAGCAATAAAATTATAAAATACTGATTTGTTTAAACCCCGGAAAGGTTTTACTGCCGCTGCATGTATTTTCTAAATGCTACAGAAGGAGCATTACTCCGTTTGTTAAGTTTGTTTTCGGTATAGTGGAAGATCAGGACGAAATGAGGATGCGTCTCTACTAAAACTATACAAAAATTCAATTGTAGTAAGGAATTTATTCATCTTTATCATACAGTGCTTCACTACTCCACAAAAAGTTTACAATTTGCTGTTTTTGAGCGCGTAAATAACTGGGTTTAATTGAAGAACAAGGGCTTCATTTGTAACAAAGAAAAGTACCTCTAGCACATACAATATTCCATTATTCGACATTAGTTACGAGACTTGAAATACTGGTCCCCCGCTTCATGAGAATTTCTAATTGTTCAGTAGGTCAAAATGAAGCACTTTGCCACAAGTATTCTTTGAGACCAAAATAAAAAACTTGAGACAGGCTTGGAATTAATACTGCTCTCTAACTTCTGGCAAAACAGGCACATTCTAGAATGGTCGATGGATTGTTTAGACCAGCCCTGAGTAAACCAAACACCGGAGAAGTGTGTATCATCCTCGTTCCATCCAGCTTTGAACTCAAGAATTATTCCCTTCCCCACGTGTGTGTTCAGTGGCGGAGCACAATTCACTTCATTGAAAACATGCCGATTCATTGCAAGTATAGTACCTTAATTTAACTTTTAATCAGAATTAGGACGAATAGTAATCTGCTGACACATTTTCACTGACAACGTCCAGCAGGGCTGTACTTGTATAGAGATGCAGTCTTGAGACAAAGGTGTCATCATTTATACTAAGGCGTATTTTTCTTTTTTTACGTTCACTATCGAAAATAGCTGTTTGCAGATACAGAGGATGGATAGGAACCTCACCGACAAACACTCAGAGGTTGTTCAAGGATATTGCTGAGTGTTTTGGAACAAGGAACCCGTGGTTTCCGGTGACTCAATGAGAAAAAAAGTTTAATGTACACAGAATTCCTTTTATGTAATGTTGACATCTTTAACAGATGCTGCAATGAAACAATGTACAAACAAGTATGTGCTTTGTCCTAGGGTTGTCATATTATTCATGTAAAGTCTAATTTACTCTTTTTTTTGTTATCTATTCCAGTACGTATTGTTTTTGTTATTCATGATACTGTACCTACAGAACGCATTCCAGAAGGAGATAGGCATGGCTGATTCAATTTTCTTTGTAGTCTATCAGAACTCATCAGTAGCAGCCCAAGAGGCTACATGTCTAACATATCAACTCCATTTCTTTAAAATGGTGTTTAACACCCGTGTATGCTACTGAGGCACCACAGGCGGTAGCTCCAAAATACTCTGTAATTAATAAGGTACCGGAGGCGGTTATTAACTTCTATCAAAGCACCCAGCCAAAATTCCTGAAAAATCTCTGAGTTTGTTCATATGCACTTTGTACATTATAACAATGAAACATGCATAATTTCTCAAGTTGTGATGTGTGACTGTAGGTAATAATTAATGGAATTTCCCCGTTGCTTTAAAGAGTCTACTATATGATATTAGATATTTTAATTGCAAATGCAGAGAGTCATCTGTTACATTAAAAGATAACGCTTTCGAATATATAGTTTTTTCCATAGTGGCAAATTTTGAGAACATTTCTTAAAGATCGCTGTAAAGACTCTACAAAAGGTACATATAAGTATGATATGAACCAGAAACGTTTTTTACGAAAAACCTAAACACTGAAAACGGGAATGATGTGCTGTTTTACTTGATGTTGCCATTGAGGTATTTTGCTCATAATGCCTTTAACGTGTCAGTCTTGTTAATAGATTATATCTTACTCTTGTAATTCATTTGGTTTGTAGAGAACCTATGAGATCTATCAAACAGCAAGAACACTAATGCATTGTACATCAGATAATTTCTAGATGGCACTTCTCTGTATGCATGTATTATAACAAATAAATATTTTTGTACACAATAAATAACATGTATTATGAAATTATTGAAATATAACTAAACTTTTCATTACTAGGACCTAAGAATTTCCTGGGGAAAAATAAAACACTTTTAACTTCGTAACCACAATAGACTGCCGCATATTGAAATATTAGGAAGTTCCATATACTTGGGGTCAGTGTCTTCCAAGAGCCAAAGCGAATGTCAATGGGTCAAAGATGAAGGATTGTTGGTGGGGGTGGGAATTGGGCTGTATGGTAGCTGCGTGAACTAATTTAAGCCCGCCGATCGAAAATTTCGCCACGGCTGTTGCAGACCTCCAAATCTCCTTTCGTGAAATATTCTCTCTCTCGCCTGCTTTCTGGCAGCTGTAAGCCAGCTAAGGCTGAGTGAATAGGAATTCGCCGATAAATAACGCCTCGTGATTTAGTTTCTTGTTTATTCTCCCAAACATAAAACATCTGATAAATTCACGTCTCAAGCGGGATCACTTTTTTTTTTTTTTTTTTTGAGTAGTGTTTAACGCCCGTTTTTACTACTGAGGCACCACAGGCGGTGGACACTGGTGATACATGAGATGAAATGATAAATTGGGAAAGGATATTTATTTTTAAGGAAGGAAGCGTTCCAGGCCTCTGTTTAGGTACCTCCCCGGCTTTTGCCAGTTATGAAGACTGAGGAAAACCTGGAAAAAACCCCAGTCAGGGAGGACGGTCCTGGCGGGATTCGAACTGCAGACCTCCCGCTCACGGCGGGATCACTGGCAAGGTAAACTTGGCAAACACGTAAATTTGGTTGCGTTCACCCAAATGGTGCCTAACATGAAGAAAGTGCTACTTCAATGGTATTTAGTGTAGCACAATGGTTTAGTTCGCGCGTTGATTGATTGTCGAGCCTCGTTGATGCCGGATCTTGTACCTCAGACCTATGACGTTCTTCCTCCAACTGTCCGGGCGATGCAGCAGCACTGTCTTGGTCCGGAGAATTTTCAGACAAAATCTATTTCTTATATGCTCTGTAAGAACTGACGCTAACACAAGAAAAGCGGCGACGGGTTTTTACGCCAATTCTGTTTTCACCATCATCATAGGCTGATGCTTATGGCTCTTCCTATTCACTAAAAAGATTTTAGTAGAGCAAACGCTTCGCCATTCGTCAATAAGTTCACTTTAATCAAATTTTACAAGTTAATGTCAATGAACGGTGTACCCATACACCTGTCACTTCCCGAGTGAAAATAGCTGGTTTCCATGCCTAAGGCATAGTCAACCCTTTGCTCAGCGCATTCCTGAATGAATTAGTTTCTATTCTGTGACTTTGGGCACAACTTGCTGTCTTCGGATGAAGACGAAATTTTTTCCTTACTTTGCTGTAATGTTACATGTTATACATTAATATTATAGAAATTATACATTTGGTACGTTATGAACGCATTTCAACACTATACAGTCTTAATACTCCATACAGGTAGAGTCATCAAAGTTCTTCCAATAAAAGAAATTCAGTTACTGATCGAAAATTACACATATTAATTATTTCAATTACTCTGTAATTAATGGGGAGCCAGGGACAGCTTCAAAGACTTGAGTTTAATATCATTGTCGTTATAACTGTGTTAATTTCGTTTTACAAATGCCAAGTCTAGGTACTGCAGTGCTATGAACCCGTTTGTATTACCAGCATTTTAATTTAAAACAATTGCGAGTAAATCCACAAAACCATTGCATGTTTAATGCTGCTTCATCCGTGAGTATAGATATATTTTCCAATTTCATGTTGACTTTTTGGGAAACGTGTAGTTTGGGCCCAAAATTATATCTTCCCCGATTGCTGAAATATGATGTAAAAGCTGTGTGAACATAACCAACTTCTCATCGACCCCTCTAAATCACATGGTCATCGGGGCAGTCTCTTTGTTAACACTACCGTCGTCCGACCAGAAAGACTTATTTTAAGCACTGAAATTTGGTGATTAGTGTCTCAATGTAATAATTCTTTTTCAATTATTCTCTCAAAGACAGTGACAAGCTTTTGGATTTGAAAGATTCGAGCATTTCAGGGTCAATATTCTCAGCGGCCAATATCATGCACTCTTTAATAAACTCTCGGCAAATGAATTCATTCTTCCTGCATGTGTTTTGCAGTGCGATAATGAGCACAAAGTGGTGCTGTACCACTCTACCACCGCTGAGCTGTGTAGTTCCAATGTAAACCGAACCGGCACTACAGTTCAGTGTCAACAAAAGATTTACGGAGCACATAAGAAGCTGCCGTCTGGGCCGAACGGATAAGTCCACGGTCACCAAATGTCATGAAGTCCCAGGACACGAGCATCTTTTCATCCACAACACATTATCATGTCCGACTACAACGGGAAACTATCGAAATTTACAAACAATCCAATAATTTCTATAAGAAGGAAGATACTCTAAAACTAAACAGCAACTGGCATCCAGTAATCCAAAGCGAAAATAGGCATATAACAGATGAAAACATAGCGAACAAATCAGAAGAAGTCAACAACATAGAAGAGGCCAGGACTCTCCCACAGGCAAACTACCTGCCCACCAATCAGCGGAGGGCGCTCACGATACAATAGACCGATACTCACAAAAAAAAAAAAAAAAAAAAAAAAAAAAAAAGAGGAAGACTGAATGTGTGTACACAACTCTTTGTCATGGACTACACATGTTTACCTGTACTACTAACTATATTTTCTAGGACCATTCCCTGTGTCGGGAAAATTTATGATATAGATACTTAATTGCACAGGCTCTTGAGTACAGCATATATACCTAGTACTAGCCCGCACAATTATTCCACCCACCATTGGGACAGTAATTATGCTAATCAAATTGCAGAGCTAACCCTCACGCATGAAGGGCATCATGAAAATAGCTATATCTAACAACTGGGGTAAGAAAAAGGTGAATCCCTCCAATTAACGCCAATTGACGGCCAGAAAAAAGTGCTGCACCAAAGTGTGCTTTCTTATCGTGAAACCCACACCCCCAAATTCCTCTCTGCATGAGCATGATCCCCATATTAACATCTAGGTGCTGATTTAGGTTTTATGCCAAAGTATGTACCTAGCTCATCTCTGCCCGATCACTCCCTTGTGTGCGGGTGTCGTTATAGATTACCCACTAATCTCAGGATGCTTCGGTGATACCTGATATAACCTTCCTTGCCTATTTCCCACCCATCACGTAGCAGTAGTCGTAGTGCATAATATGGGAGGCAACCGTAGATCCACTTCGGGTGGTTGCCAGCGGAAGGGGTGGCGGAGGGGTTCTCCTATGTAAGGAAAAAAAGTCAGTGATTAACAGACAATTCAGCTCTCTTTCAGGCTCCCAAGCTCTTCTGCAAACCATACCAAGATCCATCACACATTAGCGAAACAGCAAGTCAGACCTCCACGGACTATTCACCTTCTTACGGTAAGAACACGACGGAAATCCCACCCCCACCATTACACATATTACCCATGCATTACAATAACAAACGACTCATCTCATTACTCATGGCATTAACATTAGCCTAAGTAGCTAACTAAACCAATTAACAACCGATTTAACATGCTCACGCCCTTACCCTCGGGCATTCGTTCAGGTCGTGTCATGGGTGCTGCCCGAGAATCGCTTTTGACACGCTCACGTGCTATGCATGCCAGCGCGCTACACACTGACATTTACTAACCGGGGTGCATTAGCGGAACCCGTCCCATTACCTGCATGCCTAATCACCTGCATATACCCTAATTAACAGGTACCCCTCATGCATGTTTATGTACGAACTGCATGGGGAGGTAATGTAGCCGCTGCGGATGATCGCCACCGGGGTTGGCGGGTGGGGTCCCCCCTTTAAAATAAAAACAATTGAATGAAAAAATGCTTCAGACGCAGTAATACCTCCTCCAAGGAGACTTCGTCCATGCCACTGAAGATGTATGTCGTAGTGTGGACGAAACATATGGAACTCCCCGTTTCAGCAGACCACGGCCTAACAGCTCGGAAGATTCATCTTGACTATTTGTCAGAAACATGAGTGCCATTAGCTGAATAATAGAGACTCCATTAGAATATGAGGGGATACTGAAACGTGATATGTGAAGAGAGAAATGAAGAATCAAATTTGAAAAATTCGGATCACGGCTGGGATTTGAACCACGGATCTTCAGGCTTCCAAGTAGATGCTCTATTAATCGAGATTCCGTGTCCTCCAAGCGCAGAACCACGAAACACACTCATCTGATTCCATATGCCCTGGAGACTTCTTGAAATTTCTCTATTATGAGAGATTAATTTCTTAAGGGACAACCCGTAATGCTACGAGTACTTGCGACCAAGGCTTTTGTTTAACCTCTGTATAGTTGGCTGTTTAACAAGAAGTCTGGATAATAATACTCGTAGCATTACGAGACCTCTTAGAGAATTCATCTCTCATAGTTAAGAAAACCTTAGATAGGTCTACGGGGTATATGGAATCAGATGGGCGAGATTCACGGTTCCGTACTTAGAAGAGGACACGGTTGGTAGAACGTCAGCCCGGAGGCTGAAGATCCGTGGTTCGAATCTCGACAGTGACACGAAAATTTCAAGTCTTGATTCTTCATTTCCGAATCATATCCTACATACGGCTAATGTGAAAGAACACTTTTTCAAAATTGTTTATTAGTAAACTATGTTTATTTTTCCTAATGCAATAGCCTTAATTTTTAACGCAACTATGCTGAATTAATGACAGGTTTGCATTGCATTTGTTCCACTTTTATGTACATGTCACTAAGACAATATGACAGTGCCAACGTTTACAGCCAAAATGTCAGTGTTTTTGTGCCAATTTAGTTAAATTATTACCATGTATTTGCATTATGAAATGAAAACACAGAAGTCGTGTTGGTACGGCGGTAAATGTTGTGGTGGTGGTGGTGGTGGGGAAAAAAGGAGCTAGGAAACAAAAGTTTACTTTTAAACATTTCACTGAATTTCTAAAGTACACATTTGCATTTAAGCTAATATTTTGCCGTTGTACGAAGAAAAAAACTGTGTTGCCAAGGTTGTAAATTTTATTAGCAACATAGTAAAAGAAATTATCCAAACAAGTACATAAAGCACACGAGATGACTTCAAAATGTTAGTATAGCGAGCAAAAGGAAAAAATCAAATGAGAAAGTGAGAAAGCAGCAAATTTAACATTGAAAGTAAGTTGCAAGAATTCTAAAATTTGTGCCAATGTAATGAATTAACGGAAGTGAAATTTTAGCGCGAAACTGTCTACAGAGAAGAACGTCTACAAATGCCAAAACGTTGCACAACTTTATCTGAACCCATGACAAATGAAGCCGATTTCTTCTCTTGATTAGGACTTTGTCTTATTAAATTAAAAAGGAAAACATGTTAAATGTTCAACTATGAACTAAAATAAATCCTTCGACAAATATTATCACCAATTCACATGGAATTTGTTTGCGTTTGTTAAAAATTCAAATATTGAAAATGGTGCCGGCGATAATTTGGTAAAAATTATTGTTGTCATATCATTCAATTTTCAAGTATCTTATTCTAGCTCTATCAAATTACCTGTGATATTCCAAATGACCGTAATAAAATATGCTGATAGCACATGACCTTATCTAGCAAGGGAACTCTTTTGGTTGGACCAGCTTAAATTGAAGGAAACTTTGTAGTGTTATCATTTAATAAGATATGCTTAATTTAATGATAATAATGTTATAATGATTTTGTCATAAAATTAATGATGACTCTTTAAATAATTGTTGAAAAGTAGGTAGAGGACAAATTGTGACGTTTTACGGTTTTGCTTGTTCTGGTGTCAGTGAGCATGTAAGCAGTTGAACGAAACGATAAGTAAACATATGGCAGCAAAAATTAGTGCAGTAACCTTTTAGAAAAAATGAGATGAAAAATGATAATATAATGAATATTAGATACATATTTGAAACCAGAAATACACGAAAGTTTGCAAACAACATGTAGGCAAGTGTTGACCAAAGTTTGCTTCCAATTCTTGCAATTATATTAAAAACATGCAGATTATATTAGATTTAACCAATGAAAATGATTGCACATCTCAGGAAGAGATTATAGTAATGATGTTACCTGAAAAATTATACGGAGTTTCAGTAGTTACCATCACCCCCACATCAACGTCCTAAAAGACTGGATATCTGACAAAGCTATGCTGCAGACATTATATGCATAACTCATTTAAACATTTAAGTTTCTAATACTAATGTTGTTTTCAATAAATGATAAATAGTTATGACGTGTACTGCTTACGTAGCATGAAATCCACACCATGGATTTATAAATGCTTCATAAATGCATTTTTTCATTATTAAACAAGAACCACGTAATTCCTTTCCACTATTAATCATCTTGTCTCGCTGTTTAATAGTTTATGAGACAGCCTCCATGGTATTGTGTCAGCGTGTCTGCCTGCAAATCCGGAGGTCCCAAGGTCTAATCCCATAAGACAACTGCCTGGGTAAGGCTTTTTTCTGGAGTGTTTGCTTACCCTGAATAGATTAGTGCTATTGTGGACTTCGGGGTAATTTACGTACTCATTTCACCGTGTGTGTGTGTATATATAACGTGGCGAACTAGTGTTTATTGTAAAAAAATAACTCACATAAAAATACCCAACTTAGAAAATTTATATTTTAAGGCTGCTAGGCTCTTCTTCAATGAAAGGCATATAATAAAAATATTTATGTTCTAAATTGTATCTTATAATATGTTTTATCTCTTTTCGATCAACACCTAGTTTGCCACGCTATTACACTCAAAGGAGGCTAATTGTGATATATTAATATATAGCAAATAAGGAAATATAGAAAAAACTCCTAAGAGTAGTGCAAATAGACATAAGGTTCGTTAAAAAGTTGCGAAGTAAACGTAAGAACAGTAACAACAAAAATAGGTGCACAGTTTACACGACATTTCAGATAGCTAAGTAACTTCCACAATGTACAGATTACATTCTTTAATGCCAACTGCTGCTCCAATATTGGCTTTCAGTCTGACATTCAAAAAGTAATCTGTACATTATAAGGCAAGATGTTTAGAAATTCCAAATATTTTGTGTGCTCAACTTTGTTGTTACTGTTTGTACATGTACTCCACAACTTTTTACATATACATACTTTTGTATGGGTGGAGTGACAGGTATGCAAAGTTCCAGTGGCGGGCCGTGCCGCTAGTGACAGACCAAATTGCATTAAAATCGGCAGCAGCCGAATTACTCTTTTCTGGCAGTGTTTGTTATTTGGTTGTAAAGCATCATTACAGTTAAATTCAGGATCATTTAGATGATAATTTTGCGAAGTTTAATTTAGATTTTTCTGGTCAAACCGAAATATTTCCTTTGTGGAAGTAAATATAGCGCGGATAGAATGTCTCTATTTTTAAACAAGTTTCCCCCAAAAAATAAAATAAAAAAATATTTTCATTCCTTCCTGTCTTTTTGTAATGGTGTTAAGCGCCATTTTCATTACAGAAGTATCGCGGCGGCGGACACTGGGAGATAAATTGAGATTTTTTTTTTTTTTTTTTTTTTTTTTTGCTAGGGAAAGAAACGTTCCAGGTGTAAGTTTAGCATACCTCCCCGGCATTTATTAATTATGAGCACTGGGGAAAAACTAGGGAAAAATTTATTCTGGGGCAACCGTCCTGGCGGGAATCATTTTTACTGTCTATATAACAAGTCCATGTCAAATGAAAGTACACACTTATCTTAGTGTGCAATGAAAACGGGTACTTACTTATGTGATTGGATTATACTTCGTTAAGTAGAAAATGTACGGAAAGTCATATTAGAGAACTCATGCTTATTATAGAGGTAAAATATTACATATAAACAATTCCTGTACAAAAAAAAAAAATCAGCAATCATACTAATACGAAACAAGGTGTTTTTATCGTCCCAGAGGTCAAATTAATCACCGTGTCCTCTTATCGCACAAAACTTCATTCTGAGGAGCATGCAGAACTAAATAAGCTACTGGAGAGAGTAATATCACATGAACGCAATATCCGGGCTATCTAATTGAATATGAAAATATACACCTTCACATAGCATATCGAGAATATAAATCATAGATTTTTTCCCCCTGGATGAGTTTAACGTGCAATAGAGAAGCTAAAATCTATTACACATGAATTTAATTTGTTAAGCAACATGTTTTAACCTCAAGTATAGGTGCTACCAGCTATATGCTTGAAATATGCTTAATAACATACACTGAGTCTTTAATTATTTTTAGTGTCCGTTTTGCGGCAGCTGGCGAGTCGGCAGTCACAGCAGCAACTTCCGGTGAAGTGCATGTAATATCCTCGCAATGGATTCTCGCAATTACGACTGCATTACAATGCAAATAAGTACGTACCGTATGACAGGAGAACTTGGTAATACTTTCTTGCCACATCCACACATTTCCACATATCATTCACACGCATCGTATATCTTTCGAAACGCAAGTCCATTTAAACTTAAAAGCATTCAAGGCCACTGTGATCCAGAATTGTAGGCAGATAATTCTGATATTCTGCTAAATTCCTATAACTTCTATAACTGTTCTATTATTAACGTTGGCAGCATATCCACCTACGTTAGGTGGATATGCCGCTGGGTGACACCATAAAGCTCTCTTAACAGGATGGTCAAACATCATACTCGCATTTTGAAGCAGATGTTTATTAAACGTACATTTACCGCATCTCGAAGGACCCGCCACCTGCATTATACTAGGAAATTTAAACTTCGCGATATATGAATCCACTATTTCTGCATGTTCAAATTGTAGTTGTTGTTGTTGTTCTTCCTCTTCTTGACTTTCATCCTTCATTTCAACATCTTTACCTGAGGAAACACGTTTAACTTTTTTATGGTTTTCGTCTACAATTTCCCCTTTACTCATATCCCTCATTTTTACGTTTTTTTCCAGCGTAATCGCATCTAAGTTTTCTGTAATTTTTGTCTATTATTTCCGGCTGAGAAGTGTCTTTCATGTTAATGTTTCTACCAGAATATACAAGTTGAAATTTATTTTTATCATCCTCGTCTAAAATTATAGTTTTTGGCATTACCAAAGGTTTATCTCCGTTAAGTATGCTTTCTTTTAATTTTTATTTTTGTATGGATGATATCTTGACCGTTTCCACGGTTAACACTAGATTTTTCTATTGTGTTGGTAATTGAAGCATCGAGTTTATTTATTGTGCGATCGACATTGTTATTAATTTCTGGACGTTGTAACAAATTAACATTGTTGTTATTAATATTATTATTTTCTGGATGTTGTAGCAAGTTATTACTAACGTGATCAAAATTATTATTTTTTAATACTGACTTTAGTTGCAAATTGTTTGTTTCATTTTTGATACCTGAAATCTGGAAAGTTTCCAATTATTTGCAATTTTTTTTACAAGGGCTGTCAAATAAAGCATGAAAGTCTTTTATGTATTTTATCAAATTTTCGTTAGCGTTCGGTTTGTTAGAGTCGCGGTTAATTTTAAGCAGTTTGGAACTGTTTGAAAGGATTACATCAGACCTGAAACGTTTTAAAGGTCGCTTTTCTTCTGATAAGTTTGAAGTTTTACATTGTCGTTTGGTATCATTTGCTAAAATTACATCAGACCTTCACCGTTTTAGGTTGTTTTACTTTGCCGAAGAACAGCGCTTCCATTCCTGATAAGTTTAGAACGTTTAGAGATATTAATAAACAATGCATCAATAGCTCAACGCCTTAAATTCATTCTAGGACGTTTTCTTCTAAAGCCACTTCATCGGCATGACGCTCAAGACTGTACTTAAGCAATTCCTCTCGCTTTCGCTTTGGAGATTCATAGATAAGCGACTCGTTAGCTGGACGTTTTGTAAGCGTAATGTTTCAGTATTTAACAGCTGTTGAACGTCGTAATCCATATTTCACAATGATGAATTTTTACTCTGATCGAGATCTTTTATAGCCATACGGAATTGTATCATATTTCGAGGTTCTTTTACGCTTATTAATTACCGTACGAAACGTTTTTTCCGACGGTTAGGTAACAAGCGTCCAAATAGGTTTTCTACCAATTTTAGTATCATGCAGTTTTACATTCATGTTGTTATTATTTAGAATCATATCGCGCATAACTGGTACATTTACTTTTTTAAGTTATTCGAATGCAGGGTAATGTCTTTAATTTTACACATTTTTATAATTTTGTTATTTTTAAGTTTAACGGTAAACTCATAACCCTTAGAACCGGTGGATACAAATTGATTGATGTAAGCATCCTTGCCGTACTTTTCTAATTCGTTTGTCATACATTCTAAAAAGGGACCGGTTGGCGGCATCCATTGTCCTGGTTTACAAACAGCAATTACTGAATCGGTGTCGAAATATAATATGCGCTCACCTAATTTTTTTAAATAAGAGTAAAGGACCAAGCGGGCATGTGCTGTGGTATATGATGCAATTGCGACGTTAGAATACTAATTTATTTTAGGGGTTTCTTTTACGTATTTCCATACCAAGTAAATAATATTTTCAGTAGCTGGTAAATACGTTTCTACTTGTATGCTGGGATTATTTGAGCGTTCTGCAAGTTGTGAATATTTGCTAATTAATTCGCAAGTAGGTAAATTATCTCTTTGGCCGTATTTACATAAAAAAGAATTTAACATAAGTTTTGCAATTTCGCGTCTTCTAGGATTATATGCAATAGCATTAGTATTAAGTTTAATTCTTCCTCTTATTTCAAAACTCTTTACATATTTCTCTTTATCCATATCGGTAGTGCACTCTGTTGTGCAGCCGCATGCTTCAAATTTAATTTTTAAAAATTGATTAACGTACTCTTGGAAAAGCCCCTTTTCACCGGTATCCCTAATATACCATACCGTACTCCCAAATTTCATACATTTTTAATATAACATAGGCTTCCTCAAGAGCTACTTTAACTCTGTCCAACACCCAAGTCCCTAAGAGACTTCTTTCGTCATCATAATGATTGCACTCGTTGTGTGGATTTTTGATAGTGCGCACGATCGACATAGAGGAAACATTAGTTTACCGTTTACGGGCATAGGTAACACTTAATGATATAAGTTAAGAGGTGGTAATATTCAACATTTTATTAATCCAACTTTTATGCAATCCAAATTTGGAAACGTATTTTTTTTTTACAATAAATTTTAGGATGACCCACAGAATAATATTTTGTTTTATTTACACACAGATAAAGACTGCACACGTCATAGTAAAATAGTTTTTCATTTTCTTTAGTTTCATACATTAATTTAACACAATTTGTACGCCGGCCATAAAAGGCGTCTCTGGGTTCCAAAGGTTCTGAAAGAATGAAAGATTCGACAAATTGTGCTAGTTCGCGGTTAGTTCTTTGCATTGCATTAAATTCACATTCCACCATCTCAATCACTTCATAACCTGCTTCGTTTATTGCTTTGGTTATTCTCGCGGTAGATTCGAACCTAGAGTTCATCGTTTCGTTGTCTGTACCGTGTAAGATCGAGGTTCTATTAACAAAATAATGTTGACATCCATGATAAAAACAACCATGAAAGTAATACATGTACTTCGTATTACTTTCAACATCATCTCTGTAGCCGTCAAATTTATAATTTACAATTTTAACTTCACGTCCATTAAGAGCGTGCTGAATTGAAATATCTTGCTCCTTTTCTATCCAGCTTAACCAAATAAGAGCCACGCGTGAGTGTTTATCGGCAAGACGATAACCCCCGTGCGGTATTATTGAAATGGTATTTTCTTGCATAAAGCGTTTTCTGTATACATCCATGCAAGCATTAGCTATGGTAACGCACTCTCTAAAAGGATCGATCCGTTCTCTATCAAAAACTCCTTTCGAAATTTTGATACGCCAAAACATAAAACTTTGCACGTCCAATTTACAGTATTCAACAATTGCTTTTTGCATGTCAAACGCGTGATTTGAGGAAAGTTTCTCAGCATACCACTCTTTAAAACATTTTCGTTCCTCTAATGACATTTTTTCACCACAGTAATACTTTATTTCAGGCGTCTGACCCACGTAGTTTGCATTATGTAATGTGTTAAATAAAGCGGGAAAATACTCTTTCGATTTCTCTCAATTCAAATGTTTTTGAGAACTTTGGTAGTGCAAATGGTACGAAATTTAAAGAATCCAGGAAAATTACATTTCGATGCTTTATTCTATAAATATTTTGAACGTTCATTATAAGTTCAGGCCTCCATCCGAGAGTGCCCACCAGAAAATGGCCATCCTAAAACTTTAAATGATGTGCAATCATGACAATACTCTTGATTTTTGACCGCGGTATAGTAATATTATAACACAAATCGCGAAGTGGTTCATTTTTTAAAACCCATTCTTTTACACCACAATTATTACAAGTTTGCAATTTTTTACAAATATCAATACAATTATTACATGCTTGATATAGTACACACAGGTTTGGTTCACGCTCGTACGTCAAGTTTCGTCAAACGCAAGGCTTTTCTCGAGTACATTCAAAATCTATATAAAAAAGAGAAATTCTTTGCTCAGTTGTGAACTTTTATACTGCAGTACAAAGCGAAAATGATTCATGTGAACATATTTATCACATATAATACAAAATCTTTCCGTGCAAACGTGCTGTTGTTTTTTGCATCTTAGATTGTACATTTTATTACACTTAATGCACACCATTTCCAAGTCACAAACGGCAATATTTCGCGAATATAAGGTTCCCTTTTTAAAATGATTATTGTAACAAATCTTTCCTTTAAACTCGCGGTTGAATTTAGCACAAGGAATGCACGCATCAAAAGACGTTGCGTATAAAAGTCGACATTTCGAGCATCTTAAATCGCAGCGATGCAATTTTCTTTTGTATTTGCAAGGATGATTACATAATCTGCAATAATGTGCGCATTTAAATACTTTATGTACATCGACAATTGCATTATAGTGGTAGTTATGATGATTAATTAAATCAATACATTTATTGGTAACAGTTTTTCATTTATATAAAATGCTGTTCCCTCATGACCGTCGAATATGGCAAAAGAGCAATGTTTTAATGCCTCTTCAAACCTTTTAACATCCGCTATAGTAAACGGTAGAGCCAAATTTACCTCCTTTCCTTTAAGTTGACACAAGTACACAGATTTCTGTCTTTCCGCTGTTTCCCATCTCTTAATCGAGCTCAAATTAGAATCGTTTTCTAATTTTGCTACAGACACGGGTATTGCTCTTGGCAAACATAGAGAATCTACATTTTTTATAACAATAATGCCTTTGTTTTTGGTACACAGCTCGCAATTGTTAAAGCATTCTCCTTCAACAATTTTTGTATATCAGCGTACCGTTAAAAAAAAATATGATTACTCTGCATTACTGCTTCCGCAGAATTTGAAATTGCTTCCATGTTTATTGGATCGAACTGTCTAGCGCTAATGTGAAAGCCTCTTTCGGGATGCTGTAAATTAGAAACGTACATACCAAAATAACTTGGTTCATGATTTAGTAATCTTTCATCAACAAATTCTAAAAATTGTGTAAAACCCCAATGTATCCATTCCATGGGGTCAATGTCATTTTCATCTTCAGGTATGGATTCTACAGATACTATAGTTTGGGAATATCCCGAATAAAATCTATCTAGCGTTCTTTCACGGAGCTGCAATATTGTAAAATTGATAGTTTTTAGTGCTCACCAGAATCGAAATAAGTGTACACTTAAGTATCGTTAGAAACTTGCGTGCGCTTTTATAATCGGTACAACGTGACTTGGCTGTTACTATGTTAAAGCACGTAACCGTGTATTTTTGTGCTGCAAAGATCTTAGCAAATGTTGCCGTTGCCATGCACACGCTTTCGTCATTTTTCTTGGCATCGTTTTCTGCCGACTTGCCAAACACTATTGTGAACTTTGCCATTGCCATGCACAAACAAGCGACTATTATGTAATTGTTATTGCGCAGGAATAGTTTTCCGTCGACTCGCACTATTTTTTTATTCGGAGGCATTTCCTTATGGCGAACTTTCCTTCTCTCCCCTCCACAAAAAATTGCGTGTATATATATATTCCGGAAAAATCGCCAGAACAGCTATCATTCATCATCCTGCTACTAAACAAAAACATGTACAAGTGCTCAACCACGGTGGAACTCTACCACCCGTCATCGTCATCATCTTTGGCGACCTCTGGTAAGTCTTCTCGTTCTTCTTATTCACCATCAGCAATTCTTGCAGGCACCAGGCGCCGCCCGTCTTTCAGCAGAGAACATTGCTATCTCTGCTATCTCTCCTGACTTTGCCGCCGCAATCAAGAGAGTCGAAAATATCGTCAACAAAACTGCGGCGGCTGCGGTCAGGAGAATCACGGATCGCGCCATCGAGGTGCACGTCGTTGCCGCAACTTCCATCGGCGTCAACGGTTCCGGAAGAGAGGCGATCCGCGCAGAGGCAACAAAAGCGCTCGATGCGGCAATGAGCGCCATCAAAACCGTCAAGGTGGGAAGAACGCGGGGGATCAGAGCCGTCGTGGACGCTGTCCGAGCAATCTGAGTGGCATCGACAGCAGTCCGAGCGATGTATGGAGTGGCGACGATGGTCTTCCTCGCTACAACCATCGCGCTGCGAGAAATTAGAACGATCGCTGGCCGAATCCCCCCGAATGACAACGGCGGCCGAACAGTTACCACCAGCAGCCGAACATTCACCACCGGCAGCCGAGCACATGCACCACCGGCAGCCGAACATGCACCATCAGCAGCAGGACGACGACGCGTCGTTTCGAAGAAGAAATTCCCATGACGCGATCTCACAAGAGGTAAACGACGATTGCCTCCGAGTAAATCAGCTATTGTTGAGACAGCAAAGGGGGGATTTTGAAGATATTCTTAACGCTAACTTCTTCGACGTAACCGTCAATGACGATGGCAATGATGATAATTACGATGACTGATAATTACGATGACAATGATGATACAAATGATAATGATGACAATGATTATGACAACATTGTATTTATAAGGGACGAGGAGGAGCCGGAGTTAATTGTAATATCCGACGACGACAACAAATACGACGCCGATGACGACAGATCTACTATTATAGCACCTACTACACATACAGGAGACGAAAGTTCCACTTTACAATTCGACAAGATCTTGTCAATGGGTATGACGCCCGTCCCCAGCGGCGTTGGTTACACGTTAAAAAGTTCGATCAACGGCGTCGTGCCAGCTTGGGGACGGTTATACGTGCCCATTGGCGTAAGGATCCAGCTGCCGAGATCGAGCTACGGGATCTTAGCGCTGCACGACAATCTAGCATATCTTAATTTGATGACCTCTTCTATAATTATCGGTGCCGACGTGCACGAAATTGGTATTAATATATTTAACCAATCAAGCACAACTTACAACATTTACAGGGGAGATTATGTCGCTGAACTAGTCTATTCCACGTACTCCAGACCTAATGTTCAGGAGGCGTGGTTTTAAAAAAATGCAATATTCTATTGCTTAGCAATTATCTTCGAATTTTTTTTTCCAACTCAGTATTATTTTTGCTTGTATGTAAAAAATCAGAAACATTCAAGTTATTTCAACGTGTTAATATTTTAGTGAGAAAAAATTTAATGCATGATTTTAATTAAATTATTCTATTAATTAACAGTTATCTTCAGGACATGAATATACTAATATAACAATGCACAATAATTCACTTTATTTCAAATTATTCAACTTTCTTAGAGTGAAAGTATTTCATGCATTATAAGTAGCATTCAATTTATTTCAAACTGTGATTACTTTAATGTGAATCAATTTTAATGCATTATTTTAATTGCATTATTATATTGCTTAACAGTTATCTTCAGTACATAAATATAATAAAATAAAAGAGAACAGTAATTCACTTTAATTCATGCATTATTTTCAACTTTTTAGGTTGAATATTTTAGTGTGAAAAATATTTCATGCATTGTTATAATTGCAATATCCTATTGCTTAAGAGTTATCTTCAATACACAATAAAGTTTTCATGCATTATTAGAAAAACATTCTAGCTATTTCAACGTTTTAGTGTGAAAATATTTCATGTATTATAAAAACTCACACACATTCAATTCAACCTGTTTTGTGTAAAACTATTTGCTATGGTGTAATATTAAAAATACTCTCCTGTAAATAAATAAATAAATAAAATATGTTTATTTTTGCTTATATATTTGCTTTTATTTATACTTACATCATTTTGTATTATATGCAAATTTATCCGATTCCAAAATCGATTCATCCTATTCATCTTTTTCTAACATTTCATCGTTGTCATAATCTATATATAAATCTTCAATTATGCTGCTCTTAGCGCTTTTTGAAGTATTGCACAAGCCAATTTTTGTCAAGTTGGCTACTAGTTCCTTTAGCCCTAAAACTCTACGTAAATATTTTCAATATTTTATTTAATCGTATTTACTAGCGCTTTATGATGTGTTATATTATGCCTTCGTATTTCCAAAGCTTATCTCATGGTTTCAGCCAAATTCGTGGGCTTTTCCAAATTTTTCTTCAACTTCTTGTAATCCCCTAAAACATTATCTAATTCTTGATTTATCTCTTTAACCTTATTGTTGCGTTCTTTTCTTAGCTTTATTCTAAATTTACTTAATAGGCAAATTACATTTTTCTGAAGCAGCTTTTCTCAAACTATTTATGTTCCAATTACCGTTTCCAAAACTTCCAAACACTTACGCAAAATTGTTAGTGAATATACGGATTCATTTCTTCAATTGTACTATATATCGTAACAAGTTCAATGCCATCCGACGTTTGTTTCCAATCCAAAGCTAAGCCCTCAGGTAAATCAAATTTATCAAATAACATTTGATAATCTAGCATTTCTACCAGTATGGAACGATTTAAGTATGTTAGCATATTTACAGGTGTACTGTAAAAATTGCACACTTTATCGTTTAATGTCGCATTTTTATGCACTCACATCGTCGTTTACCACATATCTCTTTTTGCATTACATGTGACCAAAGTGTAAATTTCCGTAATAAATATCATTGCAACCCACATTTCCTCTGCATCTTGTTACAGGGTTCAGACACGAATATATGTTATTTAAGTTTTTCACGTTTAATAAACTAACATGGAATTACATCTTATACCTTTATTATACACACATGAACAATTAGGTAAAAGCTCGAAATTCTTACAGCATAATGTCGCATTTTGCATATCCTGGTCTGCCGTAAACCCACACCTTCCAAAGGTTACGCAACTTTGCTCTCCAAATCCTTGCGCAAGCACACTTACAATCAGTAACAACAATTACTGCGTCATTTTAATAGCAACTCAATTTAATATTTGAACCGTTGATTTATAGCTTTTATGACGTAGTATTTAGCCAATCAAAATAAAAGTTTCCATTATGTCATTTTTATTAATAGCTCAAGTTAATCTTTTAAACCGTTGACCTACCAATCACGAACAGTCATTTATGTTCCGTTTTACCTTTAACCAATCGCGTTCCGTTTTGCTAAAAGCCGATCGATGCCTTTCAGCGGTACTTAAACCATGACACGTAACTCTGCGGATTATTGTTCCTTTCGTGCATAAAGTGGTGTTACTTCTTTCCCTCTCTCTTGGTAAGTACAATTTTTTTGCGATTAATTACACAGTACTTATTTATAATAGTATTAAACACAAATTGTGTTTTCTCCTAGACGAACTTTTCCGGCAGTATAAACGATATTACTAATCGAAGTCTGTCTATTCAACGTCAAAATACCGGTTTCTGCTCTACATCTCTAGACGATATTATAATCAGCAAATATATAGGTAGTGGTAACGGTTTAAATACATTAAAACAGTGAACGTTATAAACTTTCATTTTATCGGCATCTTTTAAGCATTCACAATGCAATTGACGTCGACATTTTTTTTTTTTTTTTTTTGGTCTAAACTAAACAGCTTTAGCAAAAAGGCATACTCTACATATCGCAGGTGTGCACAACACTTTAATTCTGGTTTTCCAACTGTGACGAATTCGACGGACCACCTCTTTACGTTAAATCTGTGACTTATGTGTACGGTCTCGTACTAATTAAAATAAATGGGGTGTACTTTAATAAGCATAGTAGGTATAGTTTTTACTATTATGTTAATTATTTCTGTATTATATTTTCACTATTTTAATGTGCCATTACAGTTTTCATTATAACACGTATTTTTTCACAATGTTCATGTTTCTTTTGTACTCATGTTTTTTCGTAAATTGTAACTCAATATGATGTTACAAATCGCAATTTAACAAAAAATATAACTCAATATGTTGTTACAAATCAATAAAAAATGTCCCCCCAGGTCGACTGGCTTGGGCTCGCCGGCGCCAGGATCGCGCAACGGTTTCGAGACCATCGACCTCAATCGATAACCTCCAGTTCATTGCCATGCGATAACCTTAAGTCACGGACATATCCGTGTCCATGACCTTGAGGTCACGGACTTGACCATGACCTTTAACCGTAAGATCATGTTCATTGAACCGCGATTGGCGCCAGGGTGACCTTTGACCTGTACACCGCTGGGGGCCATTTACTACTGTCAGGTCTACTATTTTTGCAATTTTTTTTTTTTTTTTACAATTTCTTGATCTACTGATTTAAATTTATATTTTTAGAAGTATTCAACATTTTGAAAGTTTTCTTACATAAATCCTATAGTCGAAAATTTAATGTATATTTATTAATTGGAGACATTTGAGAAAAAAAATGCAAGCACCTGGAGTAGTTCTCAACAAATTTTATTAACCATACAATGAGTTATCTCTTTAGTTCCTTGAGATTGTTTCCCCACTTTTTAACGGGCAAAACAGCAAATGCAAAGGGAAGAACCTAAACTTCATAATTTGAGAGCAGATGTGTATGCTTTGCTAACTACCTTTACTATTACATGAAACCTGGGTATCTGTGAACTGCTCAGATAAAGTTGATTCAAGCTTATTTCTTCCGTGGAAAACACCACTTTGATGCAAGTACAGCTTTCTCTACCAAAATAACCTCAACCAGAACAACAAGTGAAATTTTCAAATTGCGGTGTGTTGATTGGAGTGCTTCATCTGATACTGACTCGCTTGCCGGTAAATGATTCCCTTCTTACATAAAAATATTACAGTGAAACAAAACCCACACAATTTTCAGTCAATTGCACCACTTTCTTCCCATATCCTAAATTGGTGAAATAAGAAGAGATTCCACATATTGAGACAGATTGGGGACTGCAGTGCAACACGGATATTGTAGTAGTGCTACGGTACAAGAATTCTGGAATCAAGTAAATTTATATACATACATGCCGATTCAAAAGAAATGTTCGTTCTTTTATCTCAGTTTGTCTGCTCCCTTTTGAGTATTCCACATTCTTGTGCTACAATTGAGGGAGTGTTTCCTGCAGTAAATAATAAGCCTTGGCTTTGTTGAAAGACGAAGTCAACCGGGAATTCGACTGGCGCCATTTCAGAATTAGTCATACCCATATGATGATATCAAAGATCAATTTCTGATAGGTGCTCGAAATGCTGACAGAAAGTATACCGCCAGGATTTCAGTTAACACAATTTGGACCTCCTCTAAGCAAATATTGAAGACATTTACTGAAAAGCATTATTACACTTGGTTCGCCCTTAACGTCCAGAATACAAACTAGAGCATCCCAATCTCAAGTAATTCCGTGTGTTTCAGTCAGCCAGAAAAGTCGTGATAACAATTTTACAATACAGAGGTTGTCTTGCTGTTGAAATGAATGTCAAATAAGAATGTCATTACTGAAGAAACCTGTTCTTTAACAGTGAACTAGTTATATGAGGCCGCCAATGAGAATAGACATTGAAAACTGATAGCGAGTTTGTAACTGCTTGGCGATAATGCATCTTGCCACAAAAGGCAAGAACTGTAATCAAGGATCGTGGTAACTTGAAACGTATTTACCCCGTAGTGGAGGTCTGGTCTCCAATAATTTTTTTCTTTTGTAAAATCTGAAGAAATTCCTTTGTAGAAGGAAATGTTCCAACCTGATATATTGAAGGAAATGGTTTGGATTGAGGACTAGACATATTCGAAGGAATTAAATCACTGGAGGCGTAGTGAACTAAGTGTGTGAAAATCGAGTGAGAATACAGTGAAAAATAATCAGATATCACAGTTAGATTTAATTTTCATACTCGGATAGATAAAGCAATAAACGTCCCTTATAACTATATAAATCACTTACAGTGCTGCACAAACAATCCAGAACATACTATGACTGTCAATAAGCTACTCTGTAAAAGCAAAGCCACTAGTAATCACTTTTAGTTACCGATCATAGTTTCTGGCATGTTGAAATACACTCTAAATTAACAGTACTTTGTATTAACAGTATTTTGTTGAAGTTTTTATTGTCCCAGAGGTAAAATTAATGACATTGGCCACTATTGATCTTCTGCAAATTCAAAAATCACTAATGAAGCTTTATTGCATAATGAAATGGTTGGGTTTTCACGTGCAATGAAAAAAAAAAAACTGCTTCGATATCCCTTATAGAATTCAAATTTCTCCTGGCGTTCAAGTAAATTACACTTTTTTTTTTTTTTTTTTTTTTTTTTTTTTTTTTTTTTGCGGATGCTTGGGAAAGAAAAGATTCTATCACCACTTACATAGGTGTTCAGCACTATTTACTGTCCACAAAAACTTGATTTCTTTAATTTCGTCTGTTATTACGTTTTTCACTATGAAACGATAAAAAAAGAGTCTATAAACTAAATCCAAATAAAGTATTTTGAATCGTTCCATAAATTAAAGTCTCGGGGTCTTTAGAGAGTCATTGGGCCTTCATAGAATATTATGAGGTCGGTAATTGGAAGAGTAAAACTTCCCGATTTTTTTAAAACAGTCTATAAACTAAATGCAAATAACAATGTATTTTGAATCGTTCAATAAATTAAAATCATTCTCGGGGTCTTTAGAGATTCATTGGGCCTTCATAGAATATTATGAGGTTGGTAATGGACGGGTAAAACTTCCCCATTATTTTTATGGTCTGAATTAAAGTTTAAGTGTTCAGATTGATGGCAGAATTATTACCCAAGCTACTGATACGCTAGGTTCCCAAAGTGATGGTTGCCAGTAGATTGAATTCACTGAATATAAAACGGGCCATTTCTTCCTCTTCGTTTGGCTCACAGACGACATGAAAAAATCTTAAATAAGGACTTGTAGGTTCCTAGAATATACGGTCACACGAATTGTAGCTTCTCTACACGGCTACTTATTCCTTATTATATTTCTTGTAATTTCAAAAATCTAGTTGGTATTATACTACATACAAATATAAATTACTATCATACAGGCGTTATCGTGGGTTATTGTTAAAGATAGAGGGAGAATCAGTTTTGCATTCTAGTTGTAAGTTCGCACTCCAATTTGCGACGGACATTGAGACATAATAACAATTTTTTGGCTGTTCACTGTCATTCATTCCGGTAGGTATTTCAGTATCATAATCATCCTAGCATAAAATAAACATTTCTAATGTAAAACTAGAGAAACTATTTTGTATACATTAAACATTAACTTTTACTGTCGATCAGAAAAATAAATGGGCTTTAAAAGATCATGCCCATCCACAATTATATGTAACGTGTTTCTATATTTGTAACTGTTAACATTTAATTAAAGTACCTTTCATTACGATGTGGTAGCCTGCAAGACAACCCAGTATGTTAATAAGTTTTTGATCCTCTTTTCGCTAAGGATTGCCATCTGTAGCATAAATATACAAGGGTTGGAAATAAAATGTTGGCAGCACTGTCGCCAATAAAGAACATGTCAGAGCGTTGTTGTTCTCAGCACATCTCGAGGAAGAAGATAGCTTTTTACCCTTACAGGCCAACGTACCCATTTTGGGAACATGAGCATTATATTTTTCTCCAAATTCTTGGCACATATTTTAGTAAAGTTGAAGCAGAGTACTCTTGTAGTATTAAAATTAGTAAGAATATTTTAAACTAACTTAAGCAAATATTTATAGCCCTAATTACCTTCAAAATTATTATAAATGAGATAATTGCCACCTTTTGCATTTAAGAAATTTTTTAAAATAGATCTGAAAGGGTTTTGACTTATTCTTCTAGATAAATTAGAAGCAAATACATACAAGTAAAATGCAATACTAAAATAATCTTGGTAAAACGGTGTGTAAATATACTGACCTAAATATTCATGTCCCTATTTTTGGAACGTTGGCACATTATATTGTAAATAGCTAACGTTCAACACCATTGCACTACATTTTGCATTATATGAAAGCGTATGCTTATTTTACGAACATCCTGTTGGAGCTTTCCCATATCTAATGTATTGTTTATGCTGGCAGTCAGTTTTTTTGATTAGCGTTTAACGCTCGTTTTGACTACTGCACAGACGGTGGGCACTGGTGATACATAAGATGAAATGATAAATTGAGAAAGGGTTTTTTTTAAGGAAGGAAGCGTTACGTGGGCAAATTTACGGTATGTCCCCGGCATTTGCCATTGATGAGGACTGAGGAAAACCTAGAAAAAACCTCAGTCAGGGGAGACTGTTCTGGTGGGATTGGAACCCCGGACCTTCTGCTCACAAGTCCGCGCCTTAACGACCTCAGCCACTTGTGGTGGTGCGGGCAGTCAATCCAGTCCTGAGTTATTGTTTCCTAAACATGACCTTAGGATGCTTTTATAATTTGAGATGAGATGTGACATTTTCAGAAGTTCTATTATTGTTAGAATATGTAAAGTTTCAGCTGTTGTGCTGTGAAGACATAGAGATTAAGGGGCGTATGTAGTTATTCGGTGCCGGTTTATTTCAAACAGTTATTTACCAATAAATTTAGTGTAGATAAAATGGATCTTGAGAGTTTAATAGCTATATGTACATTATTATCCTTTTCTGGTTATTGTGCATAATAACTGGATTTGTTTAATATTATTATTATTATTATTATTATTATTATTATTATTATTATTATTATTATTATTATTATTATTATTATTATTATTGCTGTTGAGCAAGTGTGAAACATCGATACCTACAAGATGCCTTAGATTCAGTTGAAGCCTGTCCCAGTCATAAACAATTCCATGTGGTTATTGTTCCACCACACCCAGTGATAAACGATTTTAAAGTAATGAGGAGGATATCAAAGATGATCTCTTAAGACAGAGATGGACTTCCTAATGGAAAAGTGGATGTTCTTTTTACTGACTCTGACATATCAGATACAGAAAGTGTAGAGGAAGGCTATGAATATTTTCGTAACAATTCAGGAACGGGCAAGAAAACGCGTTTTAAATAAATAAACAAGTTTCTAATCATGAGCTTATCGTATGTATAAAAGTAATAAATTATTTTTACATTTTTTAGATTTTAATTTTTTTCTTGGTGAATATGCTAACGTTCTCATTTTGGGAACAGGCTTAATTTTCGACACAAGGAAACTTGTTAACAACTCAGAAGATTTATATAAAACACTTAAAACGATAACATGATTTATATTTTTTTAAATATCTCAAAATTTAAACAAGTAATTCGTTAAACATTTAAATATATTAGTGCATGCATGTAAACGCACAAATTACGAAGCTGCAAGTAATGAGCCGCCCCAAAACGATACTTCTAAATGCAAGGATATCCCGTGCGGATCTTCGAGAGGCCTTTGGCAATAAAATCCTTTCGACAAGGACATGATAGTATGAAAGATACTCAACGTGCCGATCGTCCTTCCTCTAAGTGCATTACGCTGATTTGATTCAATACTGCTGAAGGTGGATCGGTATTGGACAATAACGGAGTTAGCCGAAGAAGTCGGAACAAATCACACTGCAGTGTTGTAGAAGAGCGCTCCTCAAACGGGTGTTCAGCATCCTCCAGAAGTGTGACAGCGGGTGATGAATGCGCCAGGGAACTACATTGAAGAAGTGTAAAAATCTTCAGGTTTTTAAATAAATGGTTTGCTTCTTACGAATATGTTTCATTACTTTCTATCACTCATATTTAGAATTATCATAGTATTTGTATTTGATGCTTTTCTCTGTGTTCTTACATTTATGAATAAAAGCATTATAAATAAACAAAAAAAATAATAACCGCTATAATAAACCAGTTCGTAAAACTGCAATTTTATAATAAGTATATTCAAATAATGCATGGGGGCTTGTCAGAAACAAAGATCACTTTGTATGCCGAACATGACCGAAGTCGCAGGAGGGCTTCTACAAAGAAGTTATTACACTATATATTATTACATTATATAATATTAAGTTTGCGAGTAATATTGCCATTAATTAAGTTTCAATGAAACATTTGTTTCCTCGAGAAAACTATAAAAGGTTACTTCATTTTTCATCAACACGGGAAATGTAAAATAGTATTATGTGTTCATTGATTAAACGGAATATACTATCAGCAACTGTTTTCTAATGTGAAAGCGCATCGAAAAGAACAGCTTTGACATTTCAGCCTTAGAGCTTCCGATCAGTGAAAGGCATTACTTGATGATGTATATGCATCAGTTAACGCGTGTTCGAATCTCGCAACATTTGTACACTTTATATTTTGTTAAATATTAGAGGAAATTTTGATGATTGTATTTTTAAAATGAATATTGCTACATTAAGCCTTTTACGCTACAGTCTTAAAAATGAAATGTTTATATTTGAATGCCGTTCTGTCTCTATCAGTGACGACTCGCGCTAAAGGGCACGAGGGCACGTGCCTTCCAAATAATTTTGGACTATAAACACATTTAACTAATTGTGCCTTAGCTGTTAACTCAAAAAAGACTCTAGAATTTCATAGACCGGAAATCCTGAATGTTTCAACACCTGCATCGTGTGTATGTGTGAAGAAAACGGATCAGGGCACATTCTCCTTGTGTCCAGGCCTAGCAAGACGGACTGCTTTGGTTTAACAGTTCATATGAAAGCTGGTGAGCAAGGAGATGAGAGGGGTTTATCAGTGAAGCTTCACGAAGGCCACGCAGAATCATGTGAACTTTTCACGCACATGCGCACTGAGCCTGTCCTCCCTACTGTAGCAGGTGTAAGAGGACCTTCCGTAACAGATTTGTCGTCAGGTTAACGTTATTACTTACATTAGCTGTTCTTTTTTTTTTTTTTTTTTTTTTTTTTTGCGCCATTGGCTTACGAGGAATGTAAATATAAGTAACTCTTCCATTATAAAAGCAACTCAACTAACGTATCCTTAAATAGTATCACGTTTTAAAAAGAAACACCATTATTATAAATAAGAACAAATCTAAATGATTAGTCAGAGTAGGTTTATGAGATTAAATAGAATAATTTTGGCACTTCTGCCTGCTACCGTTTTGTTACATCCGTAGAATAACTGAGAAGCTCACTTACTAATGTAAATCCAGTTCTTTTGATGATGTTCGGTGAAGAAAAAAAAAACTTTGAATTTATGTTGGTGTATAGAGATTTAGATGCGATCGTTACTGCGGAAACACCTATTAGGTCGGTTTGTCCGTCCATTCGTCAGGAAACAACTCGCCAACCGCTTCAATAACCGAGTTCAGGTTTTGTATAAAGAAGTTTGAAAAAAAAAAATCCAACGTATTTAAAAGTTTGTTCAAATTGAAACAAAATTAACGGAATTTTACATGGAGAATCTCCCAAAAAGTTTAATTTTTTACGTGATGCACTGCACGTACGAATCTGATATTTTACACATAATAGTTTGAACAAAATGTATCCACAAATTTCAAATTTGGTTGAAATCAGTATAAAATTACGGGTAGCTTACGCGGAGAGCCTCCTTAAAATTTGCTGAAATTAAAAAAAAAATAAATTTTAAACTATTCATTTTTAGGTATAATTATATCTTGGAAACTGGCTAAGATTAATTTGACAATAATAATACATTTTAGACCATAATAATTTCCAACGGGAGTTTATTAACAATTATTTCGGAAAGAATTTAAAACACGATTAGTCCAAAATACATTAAACCTCTTTAAGGCTTATTCAGTCAACATGAAAGTTTAAACTTGTGAACCTGAACTGCTTTATAAGAATTTTATATTGAGGTTCCTGTATCTTTTAATTTGCTAGTGAACAATGATTATTGAAATTTTAGGCATCGTATAATTATTATAAATACAAACAACGAAAGTATGTAATGAAAGATCTGAAATGAATATGAGCAACTTAAGTGAAAGTGGATTATTAGTTTTAGTAAACGTGCGTGTGTAATGACTGTTTTACTTAAAACTACAAATGAATGCCGGTACGTAATATTATAATGTTTGACTATATTTAGAGGAAAGTGAAAATGTTGCGCTCTCTCTGTCTCTCTCTTTGTGCCCCGCCAACTAATTTAGCACGAGCAGCCACTGGTCTCTATTAAAATTAAAAAAATAAACAGAACAAAACATGACACAAATAAAAAAAAAACTTATTCCAATATCCTTGTTGCTCAAAAAGCTTGTTAATTCTTCATGGCATGGAGTCAACCAACCGCCGAAAATAATATGGCCTTTCTAAGAGGGAATCCTATACGTCTTCCACCTTGCGCCGTAGTTTGACAGACGTCCTGAGAGATGGAAGACGGGAATTTCGAAGAGTGTGCTTCATTTCTGCTCAAACGTTCTCAATAAGGTTTGGCTCAGGTGATTTGGGAGGTGGAGGTATTAGTAATGTACTCTCTTTGCCTATTAAACCAACACTGAACTCTCCTTGATTTGTGAACCATGTGGTTATCCTGCAGGAGCTGGATTGTTCCATCAGGATACTTTTCTCTGGCAGATGGTACAAAACGAATTCCAAAAAGTCTCCGAAGGTTAAACTGTTTAACCTTCATCGCATTCGTTTAAGGTGTCCAGGACCTTAGAACGAAATCAGCCGCAACATGAGACGCTTACGCGACCACTGTGGGGACGAGTAACACGTCGATCGTATCAGTGATCACGTGGTCGGTCACACGTACTGGATCATACATGACGACACTACAACTTTGTCCAAGAAGATTACTCTCCGCCTTTCCATGTTGCTAACGTCGATGGATATGCAAGACCGTCCACGTGCTCATCATACAGAACACGCAGTAAGTTACCTAAACCGAACTTTCTACAGCGATTCCTTACGGTTTGCAAAGAATCGGGAAAGTAGGAATGAATGGTGTTTAACGTCCGTTTTTGCTACTGAGGCCCCACAGGCGATGGACACTGATGATACATGAAATGAAATGATATATTGGGAAAGGATTTATTTTTAAGGAAGGAATCGTTCCAGGCCTATGTTTTAGGGTAGCTCCCCGGCATTTGCCATTTATGAGGATTGAGAAAAACCTGGAAAAAACCTCATTCAGGGAGGACGGTCCTGGCGGGATTTGAACCCCAGACCTCCCGCTCACGAGTCCGCGCCTTAACGACCTCGGCCACCCGTGGCAGTACGGGAAAGTGACAAGTGGCCTTCAATTGAGTAGCAGATGAAAAGGGTATTCTTTCTACCTCTGCCCGAAAGCGTTCATCATCCTTGCAAGTAGAAATGTTTTACGATTCCTATATTGCTGAGTTCAACGCCTCCCAGTTTGTTCCGGTAAACTATGCCTACCAGCAATCTCACACGTCGAAAACCCAGCGTTAATACAGTGGAGCGGTTCGTCTCTCCATCAAGATAACACTATATCTCAATTAAAAGAAAAACATGTCAATAGTAAGCGGTCCTGAGAGTCGAAATTGTATCCTTTAGTTCGGCCGGTAGGTGAGAGAGATAGTAGCCTTAGCGCATGGGCTGAGTGGCTGGCTTTGGTGTAGAATAAAATAAATATTACAAGCACTAATAGCGCTGATCCCACCTAACATTCTTGACATTTAAATACTGTAATAGAAAGTACTATAAGTATGCGGAACAATTTATTATATAGTAAGATATACATATTTTTCAAATGAATATATAGAAACTTTTTATTTTAAGTAGATGAAAAATCACTTACGTTTTCTTTTTCAGTGGAAGGATTTTAACTTTGAAAAAAAGATGGAAATTATTTATATATAACTTATTTATAAAATTATATTTATATTAAATTTTGGACAAATTATATTGATCATAAAAACAAAGATAACGCAAAGATGGATAAAAATATGAGGTAAAACTAAAGAAGCGAGGTTTGCATTTGCACAGGTTCCAACGTCATATACCATTTGAATCAGGTAAGGCACTGGGTCACAGCTGCAACCTACCTGTAGGCTTGCTGTCGGGAGTACTAGTATCTTCTTTAAACATTCTCCCTCTGAAATTCGTAATCTGTAGGGGCCTCGATTTGAAGAGGTCTTGTTCATATTTTGCCATAAAAGAATGCTATCATTCTTTCTTTGAGTAAGTGTACTTGTGTTAATAATTCTAATACGGGTTTATGCCATCCTATCACCCCACGTAACAAGCTATCAATAAACGTCCCAACTGGTGAAATATCTCCCCAAAAATCTGGCTAGATTAGACAGGTGTAAGGCTTTATGAACCATTAAAAGGCTAGTTTTGTAAAAATGGCTTGAGTCAGTTACAAATTTTACATTAAGAGATAACTATTTCTGTAAAATAAGAAACCCCTGTTTTCAGTACACCTTTTATAATAAATGTAAAATATTTTTCATTTTAGGAAATATTTGAAAATAAATATATCTAGAATTATGAGTAAAGAAAAAATTAAAAATTATAAATTACCTACTTTTCTTAACTTTCTTAATGGTATATAACCAAATATTATTAATTTAACAAAGGGGTTGTTATTTATTATAACGCATTTGAAAGAGCTGCTTTCCTTTTAAAATATTGAAATACAAATGAAATGTTCTATTTTAAATGAAGAGCATACATTAGTTTTCAAAATTTGGTTCGGTTTCAGAAGCAGTTTACAAAAACTAAACTTTATACAAATTTATTTTAGCGTGCGGTGCAAGTTATAGGCATAATACAATGCGCAACTTTTCTTGTAAGGACGTGCCTCAATTGTATTTAACTGTTCGGCACACTCCGGCTGCACGACCACATACCACGCGTTCACCAAAGAAACTGCGCGCCATCCGAATTTAGCACAAACAAACAACCCCCTTTCCATTTGAATTTGTGTTCTTACCTACAGTTAAATGTATACCAGTAATATAAAAAGTGTTATTTTATTCTATATAAGTATGGAATCAACATGGATTGTAAAACTATTTCATAGTGACTGCAAGATGATGAATCAAACTAATTGGAACAAAATAATGTTAATAAAGAGTTATACAGTAAAATGCTTATCAGAAACTTTCATTTAATATTAATGTGGTTTATATGTTTAAAAACATTTCAGGGTTATTTATTTCGAAATTCAACATTTCTTTAAATTAATACCCCACTAGTATGGACTATTAACGGTAAAATTCCCATTTTTTTATGCATGAAGCTTACTTACCCTACTCTACATTTACAAAATTTAGGAGCTAATCCATGCGAAACCCTTCTCGTTTATAAACAGAGACTGCTGCAAGAAGGGAGATGTGCAGCAAGTTGTGGAGTTCTTAAAGCGTTTGATATCTTTAACGAAAGTGTGAATTTAAAAATAAAAACAATTAAGTATTGGTTAAGAATAATACGAGGGGATCAAGCTCTTCTTCTAGCACTTTGAGGGAGAAAATAAAGGAAGAGAGGCATATGAGTTGGGTAACAAAAATAAGGAAAGACTTAGTCAAAATTGAACTACGGTATATTTGGTTAAGAGGAAGGACATTACGCGAAATAGTTGGAAAAGTGTTAACAAACGGCTGCGAAATATAGAGAGGCAAAATACTGAGATTCAATGCGCATGAAAAAGTATCGCTTAACCTGCAGCTTCAAATAGATCAGGTGTAAGGAAGTGGGGATCATCTACATGTCTGAAAGTAGTGCTCTTGCATGGCTCAGATTAGAAAAGAAATAAAACAGCTAATGCTCTCGGGGAAGGAATTTGCCCACTGTGCGGAGTAAGCGATACCTGGAGGTATATTCTGGAAGAATGCTGGGAAACAGAAATTATAAGAAGTCGCAATTTCTGAATTCCAACTGTCGGGAATGTTGGTGCATGAGAGATACTCATACAATTCGGGAATATTTCTAGCGAAGATCCGATAAAGAATGTCAATTGTTACATAAGAAGGGAGAGTTAGGGAGGAGAGGTGAGTAAATAGAAGGACGGTACAAGAGTAAGGATTCTATTCATGTTCGCATATGTGTATATAAAATGACTCATCTAAAACTTGTGATGTAAGCAGTGTGTGTGCGTCCGTATATATATATATATATATACTGGTGCACTTACTTGCGTTTATTTTCAAACTTTTACAGTAAAATGTTAATTACTACTATAACATGCGTGTTTTGCCGTCCGATTTCACACGGATTAGCCCACAAAGTGACGAACTGATCACAGTGCAAAGTTAAGACAACATTAAACTTAACGTTTATTCATGTTTGACTGTATTTCTCTGAAGTGTTACTTTAAATATAGGTACACATGAAACCTTTAATTAAATATATGATAATTATAATGTAACTCATTAAAATTAAGAGTTAAATTGTAAATAGCGTTATAAGCAACTTGTTCTTTGATTTTTCATGTTTAATTATTTAAAAACTGTTCCTTTATGTGTGAAGAAACAAACTTGTTTGTAATTTTGACAACAAATTTTCTAAGCAATGGGTGTTTTTAAGTTAGAAGAATTTTAAAAATACTAAACTTGCCAAGTTTTGACACTGACTTTTCACGCAAAGGTTATTTAACAGACCTGCAACTTGAGATTGTAGATTCGGCCTCCCACTCTTTATTCGTTCGTTCGTTCATTCATTCATTCATTCATTCATTCACTCATTAAACAAGTCATTTATCCTGCCCGAGGGTATGTCGTTCACTGCAAACAAGCATCATTATATCGTGTTTGATTTTGTCCTCGGGATGAACATCTGCGTTAGCCTCCCGTTGCATTCTGCAATTATAAAGATGAGATGATGACGATGAAGCAATGGTGAAATGAGCACCAGGGGAAACCCTAGTTGCCCGGAAAAGACCTACCCAGATGCCGCTTTGTCTGCCACATATCCTATTTATGACCACTGGAATAGAACCTGGGTTGCTTCGGTGAGAGGCAAACATGGCCACGGCTATAAGGATTTACATACGGTAGAAAATCTACATATTATGTCCTGAAATATTTCAATTAATCTTTTGTGATAGTTTAATTTAGTGCAACCAAGAGTTCACCATAATTCTCAATTTCACCTCACATAGTACTTGGAAATTGGCTGCGCGCAAATGACATAAAAACGATTTCTACTAAATTTGCTTTCCACACGAGTATAGTATGCACAAAATAAATTATTTTATCGCGTATTTGCATTACAGTTTGAACAGTTATATGAAAATTGCAATTCAATCTATCAAGATGTTCAGAAATGTCAGTAAAGAACGCCCAATCTGCTACCCATTCTTGATCCACTAGTAAAAAACACGAACAGGCCAGAAACAATAAACTTTTGTAAATATATTAGGATTGTTTGATAAGTAACTTTGTCTGCATACAAATAGAGAGTAACAACGTTTCTACATTTTTCCAAAAGTTTGCTATCTATATATCAATATTCTATGGTTACAAGTCATTCTGATATTAATTCATTGATTGGCAGTCGTTTAAATGTGAAAAAAATTATAAAATAGAAATTCGTGGTGGGATTCAATACTTTTTTCTGAAAGGAATAACAGAAAAATAAATTCACGATATGCTTTTGCCCACCATGAAAGATACAAGTCCTTCCTAAGAAACCATTAGACTTCGGGTAATTCAGTTTAAACGTGCCAGAACAAACATCGAAGAAACACCACGCCCTGGAGCTCAAAAATCAGCTGTAAGGCCAGAAAGCATTAATAAAGTCCATGATATTGCTTTGACTGATAGATCAGTGAAAGTGCGCGTGTTAGCGAAGACAACGGGCGCTTTTAATTTCGCATAATGAATAAAATTACATTTGACAACATATTGCTCACGAAGGATGCCGCGTCTGCTTAACCTGGTTTATTCATTTTTTTTTTTTTTTTTTTTTTTTTTTTGATTTCATTTGATTCATTTACGGACGCTCTTTAACATCTCAGGTCATCAGCGTCCCATTCTATTCACGGCGTGAAACAGCCGACAAATTTTGCTCAGAGGCCTCTTCTTTCAGGCTTGAGGTTCTTTTTCGTGCCTTAAATGTACGACACGGGACCCACGGCTTTGCTTCCCTTCCGAAGGAAGAAATACTTAGGATTTTTACGCACGAAAAAATCCATCGATCCTGACCGGGTTTGAACCCGCGATCTTGGGTTTAGAAGGCAAGTATGGTTACCACTACACCACCAGGACCGATCTTATCCCGGGCAAAAGCGCAATCGCATGCAAACATCGGCCGACGGTTCAGAATGTTTAAGAAGAAATGGAAGTTTATACACGGCGCTTTATGACTATGGATAAAAAGTGGATTCACTACTTACTATACATCGGAAACGAAAAGCAGTCTAAACATTGAGCCACACTAGAAGAACCGGCTCCAAAAAAGAAGAATGCGTTCCATCCTCTGGAGAGGTGACAGCTTCAATTTATTTATTTATTTTTTGAGACGCAAAGGAATTCTCTTGATTAACTACTTGGAGAAAGGGAAAACCATTACTGGAGAATATTACGCATCATTTTAGGAGAGACTGAAGACAGCGATAGCTGAAAAGACGTCTGGGAATGACCAAAAAGAAAATGTTGCAATATGATAATGCGTCGATGCATTCTAGACACGTTGCTCAAGAAAAATTGACCGAATTACGATTTAAAATGATTCCACATCACTATATTCATTGCCTGTGGTGCCTCAGTAGTAAAAACGGGCGTTAAACACTACCAGGCATATTCACCTGATCTTGCAACCTAATGCTTCTTAAATTCAAAACTTTCCTGACTGCACACAAATTTAAGTCAAATGAGGAGGCCATAGAGGAGGTGCAAAAAGTATTTTGGTGGCCTCCAAAAACCCTCTTCCATAAGAGTCACGCAACTGAAGAAACGTTGGCGCAAGTGAGTTGGATTTCCTTTAATATCAACCAAGTTACTATCAAACTACCCTCGTAATGTTAATAGTTAAAGTAAGTGATATAAATACATCGTAGTCAAGGAAGATGCCCATGTTTTTCAAGGTAGTATGTTTAGATTAAGGACCCCCCTGACGCACCATAATCATCTTCATTATCATCTCAATGGCTCGACGAAGCTGTGCCTTAGGGGCAATCAGGCCTTAGAAGACAGGAACACTACCGGTAACCCAGAGGAGAGAAGTGCCCAAGTTCCAAGAAAACAGGGCCGGCATTTGGATGCATGTATATTTATTTATATCGTAGATATGCCTACTATTCCTTGAAAACAATTATCAAAATGTGTATGTCATCAATCGCCGAAGAATTTTGCCAAACATAAGCCACCTAACTGCTATAATATATGGTATTTCTTCATAACTTTCATCCGAAAATTTCAAAGGCTTGCATAACTGTGTCTAATTAAATTCTTTTGCTCTTATTATATTTACAATATGTAAAACAGATTTCATCTTTATTGTTTTGCTCCACAGTATTTTCTGGTGAATTAAGCAATGAATGCGCATTGCATTTTCAGCAGGTCGTTACTCCGATCAGCGTTTTATCCTCCCTGCCAGCCTCTTTCTCTCCCCAACCATAGCTGAAGCTTAACCTGTTGTAATTGTCACCAATGTTCTAATAGCTAAATTATTTTATTCTATTACGGTACCAAAATCCATCATTTTTCTACAGTGGTTCTCTCTTTAATGACAGGAAGAGAATATTCCTATACACAAAAATTTTCTGTCTCTCCTCATACAAATACAACTGCACAACATCTGTAATATCTATGATCTGGTCCAGGGAAAAAGTGAGCAAGGTCGTTCCAAAATTAGAGGTTTAAGCCATATCGCTTTATTTCTAAGTTGCAAACAGCAATCCAGAAGCATCATAACGTAAAGCTATCGATGGATAGCGGACTGTATTCCTTCGCTGCTGTGCTTTGGGCGCATAATGGAACTTGGATTTGGTTCGGGTCCCCCTCCCCGCTGGTCTAGGATATGGAACAAAACTATGAATTGGTTCGATTTAATTATAACGCTTATCTGTATTGTTTATGTTTGCTATCCGTTTCTGAAAATTATTTGCTGACAACTTAATTCTGGTAATTGTGGTAGTACTCTCAATCATAAAATTGCTACAAATTCAGTTAGACGTCTCAGTCTCCCAAAATAAATCTACCATGGAGTATTGAGTAGCTTTTGTCTAACAATATTATCAAAGGCCTGCGTATTAATGACATTTTCAATTTTGGCTGTTAAAGATGCTCAGCACGTTACAGCCCTGAAAAGGATTTGTAACCATTTATTAACTTATATGTAACGGCTACAGATTACTTCTTTAAATGTGTAAATAAATATTATATTCTATCAAAAATTAGGATATTTTGTTTGAACGGTGATCATCGTTTTATAGCCATTATAGCCATTAACAAACACACACACCGATATGTATATACAGAGGGTGCCAAAAATGTATATACACCTCAAGCAAGCAGGGAAAAAAAAAATTGAATTCACACAAACAGAAAATGAGAACACTAATCATCATAGACTTTGACAGTTACAACAGTTGCTCAAAAAGTCCACCAATGGCGTCGATACACTTCTAAGTACGTTGAACTAGTGATCGAATAACGTTTGCGAAAGTGTCCTCAGCGATTGTAGCACATGGCGTTTCAGTTTCTTCCTGAAGTTCTGCCAGAGTAGCTGGTTTTCTACAGTATAAACATCCTTAAGAGTTCCCCATAGGTAGAAGTTCAACGGATTTAGATCCGGAGAACGCGGAGGTAACTCAATCGGACCTCGTCGTCCTATCTCGTACCTTGGATAGATCCAGTGAACGGGGCTTGATGCTGTGCGAGTTCTTCCAGATCTGCCCTTGTGAACATCGCATACGGTACCATGAATCTCAAATTTGTCTCGAATGCGTGCAATTGTTACTCGCGTCGGCGGTGCTGCTCTGTACACACGTCACCATTACCTTTGAACTTCAACAACATTCTTGTTTTTCCAATAGCCCTTCAAATTTGCTTTCCGCTGTTCAAATGATAATCTAGGGTATATTATGTTGTAGCAACTCTAGTATAACGTAATGTAAAGTTAAATTTGTTTACAGAACATCATACGATTGGGCTTCATTTGTTCATTGTTGATTTACGATAATCTTGGCTTCATTTGCTCATTGTTGATTTACCTGCCACTTAGCATTACTATCATAACGTATGTCAGTTACATGTATTTGCAGAACATCATACTACACATTACTGTTATTTTTAATCCAACCTTGAAATATCATAAACGGATATCTACTGTGAAATTATGTATACATTTTTGGCACCCTCGGTATATATATATATATATATATATATATATATATATATATATATATATATATAATGCCTATGATCATTTAGATAGTCTGCTTTACTTGTAATTTCGTTGTGATCTTTATCTTATGTCGTTTTATGTTAATTGAAAGTACTTCTAAAATAATAATTGATTAAAGAAGACAAATAATATTTCCTTTATGTCTCTATCAAAATTATTTTTCCTCACATTCCTTGTTTTCTTGACTTGTTTACTGCTTTTTAGCACTCAACATATGTTAGTGCACCATAGAGTTTATTTTAGTAGTGATTAACTTGAATATACGGTTTGTGGCTAACAATAGGGAGGTTTTGACGTATTTTCTTCATCTGTATGCTATGGGATTAACTCGCAAGACACAAAGTAAGCTAGCAGGTCAAAATGTGGCAGTGAGCAGGGCTTTCAATGCAAAACTTTTATTTTTGATCTATTTTACAGCTAGGTTACAATGTTTGAGCCCGAATAATATGCAAAACTTTAAAGTACTATCACTTAAATCGAGTTCTTAAAGCATGTTTATTTAAAACTTTGGAGTTAAAAGAATCATTCTAATATATATCTTAAAATCTTCGTTTTAACTAGACAGCAGTGAAAATTTCAAATATATATATATATATATCTTTAAATATTCGTTTTAACTAGACAGCAGTGAAAATTTCAAATATATATATATATATATATATATATCTTTAAATATTCGTTTTAACTAGATAGCTGTGAAAATTTCAAGAAAAAATTACGTACCAGCTTTTAGAACAAATTCTCTGGTCATGCGGGAAAGTCATGAATTTAACCCGTTATTTTGTAAGTACATATTTTTAAATGCGAAGTTTATTTTATGCTCAGTCTATAAGCCTCGGAATGTTTTGATACGCTGTATTTTACTATCCTTGGACAAATACTATTTTTTAAAACATATATAACGTGTTTAAAATAATCTGGCTAATTAGTCTATCAGCTTGCGCCTTTTTGTATTATACAGCAGACTGCCAACTTTAAAATAGTTATATTATATAAGTTTATACATAAATTCGTTGCTAGGATATTGTTTACCGTTTGTCATTTGTCATTCGTTATTTGGAGCGTAATCTGCTTTTTCAGTTAATAAAGAAGCGAAGGTAGCAGAGGTGGATCGAAACAGTTGTACCATGTACGGGAGAATGCCTTGGGGAAAGCATGACAAGAGTCATTTTGGCGTGAACGAATCGTCACGTTCAGAAGGACAATCGGGGTTTGATGAAGCCCTGCTGAACTTTTTAATTCACGAGTATCCACGTTAGTCAACTCGAGAATTAGCGACGTGATGAATTGTGATCGTTCAACCATCATGCGATATTTGCACTCCATGGACAAGGTTAAAAAAATCCGGTGTATGTGTGCCGCACACTTTAAGTGAAAACAACAAAAATGAGCGGGCGGCCATTTGTGCATATCTGCTAGATCATCATCAGTTACCTCGTGAATAACATCGAATTCCTATTCAACATTCGTTTTGGGAGAGAGAAATAATGCTATATATGTTACTGGTTAATTTCTGTATGCTATTCATTAAAAAAAATATATTCCATCAAAAAGCACTACCAACTTTCCCTCAACCTGATATTTACTTGAGCACTAGTTATATTGGTTAAATTTTCTTTCGTCATAATACAAGTAAACATCCTTTTCAAAAAATATTACCAGCTTTCCTTTTTATTGATATGTTAAACATCTGTCGTTATATTGTCACAAGCATTCAAGAGAATATTTTTTTCTTATTCTAAACAATTTTCTGAATCAACTAGCTATTGATCATTAACAATATCTTCACTATTGTCATTTTTAAGTTTTTCCCCTGGTATGGTAGGAGAGAAAGGATATGTACCAAACATACAATTGACTATAGCGTTACCTGGCCAGAGTCTCAGAGTAGTGTATTTCTCTCGGCCAGGATGAGATAAACTGAAATGTGGATTATCTGAACATTTTTGTAAAACCACGCTATGGCGCACTTCTCAACGCATGAAACAACTCACATGCAAATAATATATCTTTCAATCTAACGCAGAAAATAAATTCTCTTAAATTGTAACGGAAGTTTGAAGTTTATTCAAACCTGTGTCCTTGAGACATGTGTAACAAATGATTTCTTTTCATTATGAATAGCCTACTTATGTTGTATGTCCTCGGTTATTGTAAGGTTTGTGAAAGTATTGGTAAAATGCCAATCAATTGAATCTCTTTGGTGACCAAATTTGTCTGTCATCCAGAAGCTCTGTAAAAACTCGCTCAGAAAAGTGGAATTGCTCCTACTAGAACCGAAACCCAGTCTCAACCAGCAGCTTTTTATTTTAGTGCTTGTCTGTTTTTTGTTATAGCTTACGGGTATTTCTTCAAGTAATTATAAATGGCCAACATTAATATAATATCCACTTCTCTTTCCTGTTACTACTGGCGTGTAAATAAACGTGTGACTCAAGAGCAGATAGTTATAAATCAGGTTTGAATGACGTTGATATTACATTTTCCCCAAGTTCTAAATAGCTTGAAGTAAATATTTTGGAGGTAATATACCCTAAAACGATTCCCAGATATCAATAAATGCATTTCGGCATCTCTCATATCTCATACGTATTGTTAAATATCTTCAGTTAAAAGACACTTAACTTAATGTTTAAATTACAAACCTCGACGCGTTCGTTGATATATTGTTGAGCACTATAGGAAAATGAAAGTAATGAAATATTAATGCCGGCATCAGCAATGTTAGAAAAATCCAGTAACACGCACTAATCTCAAATTTAGCTTTAAATTCAACAGCATGTGCTGAAAGCATACCGATGATTAATCGCCAGTGCCGGACTGCTAGCCTTTGCTTCGCTGAGTAGGATAACTAAACGGATAGCTTTAGCGTACAAATAAATGCTTTGTTAATTTTTATTGATCTAAACTAATATTACAAAGCACAATTTTCAATTTTTTAACCGCAAGCATGTTAATAATAATTTCAAGCTATATAATAATTAGCTGTTAAACCGGATATTGAAATGCTTTTAAGTGTAAACTCTAGATAATATGAAAAAGTACTATTGGTTTCCTTAAATTTACCTGCAATTGTATTGTAACCATAGATTTAATTTTACTTTGATAATGTAAATAGTAAAATGTGGCAGCTCTGATGCCAATCGGATTGTAGGATTGCAATTACCTTTCATTTAACTTTGCTAGGAAGTTACGTACTGTGAACTGAAAACAACACCTCGAAAGGTCACTGTAAGGTATATGCATTGTATTTGTGGAAGTATAAATGAAATGCATATATTTAATATAAGTGCTAAAACCTTATGAAATGAGCAAGGGGAAGTTAAAATAAATCAAATGCACCATGCATGATTCACAAATAATTTCGGAGCTTGTATCGAAAGGATATTTAAGCCCAAGACATATTTTAATGGTGTTATGAAATTATCGTAAGCACTACAAGTGTGTCAAATGGCATCCAACTAATCACGGCTTCAGGATATGTGTTTGTGTGCATGCTATTGCATAATCAGCTAGTAAAGAAAATCTTGTGAGTGTGAATATTAAACTTGTATTAAAATTACACAAACATGAGGATATCTTACACAGTTTTGGGTCATGCCCTGTAGTCAGAGCATTGGATTTTATTTCCATGATTTCTAATCAGCTAAGATTATCACTGACAACGAAATAACTAACTAATACAGCAACGTCAATATTGGGAATACTGTTGATGCCAAAGTTTTACGGCTGGAACAAGTTTGTACATAACACTTACCATTTGCTCGTAGAGGTCCTGTTGATGCCACTTGAGCCAGGCTCGAGAAAAGCCTTGGTGCGTGTGGAGGCCCATATAGTAGACGAGAGCGATGGTAACAAACAGCACGCCGGCAAGAACAGGCAGGACCGCGTGGTGAGTGGAGTAAGACGCCGCACGCCGCGGGCGCCGCTTCCTGGAGGCTAGCAATTTCTTCGCTCCTCCTAGGTGAGCCACTTTTCCAGCAGCGACTCCCAATTTCTCAGCACGGGACAGAATCTCCACCAGCCTTTGTCCCGCCTGTTCCATCATCGGCTTCTTTCCGTTGCAGGGACGCCTGCTCCGCCGCAAGTTAGTCTGCGACGGTGTAGTGAGGTTCGGATCCAGATTGATATAAGCTCAAGAGAAACGATAGGGACAAAAATTGCAAGATCTCGCTGTGGTGACTAGGTACTCGATGTTTATATTACATCCGAATGTTACGTCACTTTTTGCTAGTGCCCGTTGTTGCAGCCTACCCCACACTGATGGGACCGGGCCGGTGACTGCCCGTGTATACGCCTGCCCCCCTTCGCCCCGCGCCCTACTTCGCACACATACACACGGCAGCTTGGCTGCGCCGAGAGAGCTAGCCACCCAACTCAGTTCCTGCGCGCGCTCGCCTCAGTGTCGTACTGGAATGTCAGTTTTCCACTTCGTTTGTCAAAGATATCTTCTCGATAGGTGAACTGAGCATTGCCTGTCGTGTCAAAATGCAAAATCTCAGATAGTCGGTGATCTAAATCATCAATAAAACACTTTCCAACTTTAGGCACATTATTACTTTTAAAACGAAACGGGTGAATTATCTTCGAAAGATATTTATATTTTGAAAGTAAATGTATTAAGTAAACATTTTTCTCGTATTTTTGTATAGAGAGTTTGAGCCAAAATTTATAAAGCTCTCTGTGAATAAATTTAGCTGCAAAAAAAAAAAAAAAAAAAAAAAATTAAACGCAAATGTATATGATTATTGGTCGCATTACTACTACTACTACTACTACTACTACTACTACTACTACTACTACTACTACTACTACTACTACTACTACTAATAATAATAATAATAATAATAATATCACAAATTATCGACTTTAAATTAACTTCTTATGCAAATACTAAAGCTTGATGTTCTAGTAAATTTCTAGATATGCTCCTATCATAACTTAATGAAGTCCAAGGAGATTATATGAGTTACGGGCTAGTTGAGCTCGGCCACTTTTGGGGGAAATGCAGCCACTGCAACCGGTAAAAGGTAGATAGTGTCGCTGCGTGTTAGGCTAGTATTTATATTTTTACTGCACTGCCTCCTTGGTCTAAGGGTTAGCGTTGCTGACTGCTGAGCGCGAGATCCCGAGTTCGATTCCCGGTACAAGTTTAGACATATTATAAGATAGGGAAGTTTGGAACGGGGACCATCCAGTAGGACAATTGGAAAGCTGCTTGATGGCGACCCCTGTGATGCCCTCTCGCAATACTGCAATCTACCACTGCGTCGCAAGACGGAGGTGGAGGACGCAGCAATTACTGTGAACTGCCTGTAGAGAGGCCAAAGAAGCCATGAGAAGGATATTATTACTGAAAGTATAAACTAATTTTCTAATTCAAAAGGAACAATAATGAGCACTAACCTTTGTTTAAGAAAAGGATGCCCCTCAGAGGCTATATATAACAATATTAACGCCCGATTATACTGCCGAGACATCACAGGTTGTGAACACCGATGCTACATGAAATTAAATAATAAATTGGGAAAGGATGATCTTTTTAAGATAGGAAACGTTCCAAGTCTAAGTTTAGGGTGTCTGCCCGGTTTTCGCCTTTTATGAGGACTGAAGAAAACCTAGAAAAACTTCAGTCAGAGAGGATGGTCCAAACGGGAATCGAACCCCAAACCTTCCGCTTAACGACCTCGGCTACTCACGACGAGTCAATGGCAACACATTCCCGGCATCTGCGTAGGAAATTCCTGTATATCATCTAACTTTTCTTCCGTAAGGACACTGGATTTCGGAACATGTTTCTTGCCATTGAGAGATCCTGTCTATTGTAACTTTTTAATAGTTTTCGAATGGTTTCTTTACCTGGAACATGATTACCAAAATATTTTCTTGCGAATCCGCTTACCACTTCACTGCAAGAATCCGTTTTCGCATATGTATGGCAATAAAACACTTTCTTCAAGACTGATACATGTAGTGGCATATCTAATGAAGAACAAGCGCACTGTATATACACAGTGAAAGTACCGAGTAAACACGAACGCACCTTGCTAGCAAACCCTCTCTCAAACTAACTACAAGCTGTTACCTGCACTTACATTATACTTTGAAGTTCGGTTTCTCCCAGTACGCAGCCGCGCTCTCATGGCCTCGGTAACTCAAATAGCGTCACTGTATTATGGATTTTTCTTATTGCAAAGCAGAATCATTTTCAATGTCGACTATGGTATATTGATGCTAAAAGTTGTAATGAATGCGTGCAATTTTTTATTATTAAAGATTTAAAACTATTACACCCTGTACTATAATTTTATGTTAGTGTTTGAATCGCTTATGGTAACAGTAGAAAATAACTGTCTGTGAAATGTTACATTTAATTAAAATATGTCAGTTACGGAAACCTGGGTAAATATGGTTTACTCTGTAATTATTTGTTTTCCTAAAGAATACTGAATCAATAAAAATAAATGATATTCCGTATATATGGTTGAAAATAAATCATAGATTAAAAAAACACTATAATAGCTTAAAATAGCTTAAAAGCTTTACCATTCATTAGATTTTGTTGCGTTACTGCATTAATCTTAATGTGATTCCAGATCAGTTAAAGCCTGAAGCTGTACTTAGTTTAATTTCTGCTATCTATGTTTGATTAGACATGATAGGAAAGGATTCTTACGGGCACTCGCCTTTGAGCCTTGAGCAGATTATGAAATATCCATAGTTGTTTATCATCCTGGTTCCGACCCGGAACCTCTCAAATGCGGATCTCAAGCATTTCCCTTTGTCAACTTGATAATGTTTCCACGTGTTTAAAATATATAAGTGTGTACATTTCAAATTTAAAACTGGTTTCAAAGAAATATTCTTTTTGCAGCACACTGTGATGATTGTGAAAGTTATTTCATGAAAAATGTTAAGTATTTCCTTATTTTATATGTAAAATATGTATATGCATTCAAATAAACTGATTAAGCTGAAACTGCTGTTTCAAAATAAACAATAACAAAACAAAAATAGCTAAGTGACAATATTGTTGTCACTTAGCTATTTTTGTGAATTTAACATCAAGAATAATTTTCAAGAATTTATAGAGGCCATCTCACCCGCAATGGAAGGCTTTCCGCTTTAAACAAAAAGGACGGTGTAGTCCCCAGAATGGGAATGCAAGAGAATGAAAGCGATTAATGGTTTGTGTTCTCTCATCTAGCACAGTTTTTCATATTACAATAATTTCAGTAGTAGAAAAGTGAGGACTATCTCGTTGGCCTAGTGGTTATCTTTTCTGACTGCTGGCTGGAAGAACACGGGTTCGATTTCCGGTACTTGCTTAGGAACTTTTCTAAATTGGAAATGTCTGGAACGGGGTTTACCCAACCCAGTGAAGATAATTACATTAGTATAATTTGGGAGCTGCCTGATGGAGAGGGTGCGTTCTTTCATCTTGAAAGCCTAGTGATAAGCGACCGGCGGAGTGCCTGCATGCTGATCACATGCTTCCCTGCAAAGCTGCCCTCTTTCAATGAAGTCATAAGATGGAGGTAGAAGAAGCAGAGTTTGCTACGGCAGGCCATGATCCGATCTCGGGTTGTAGCGCCATAGAAGAAGAACATTAGTGGAATTTTGTGCACTCAACTCTAGTTGTTATTAGCGCAATGCTTTTATTCTGCAATATCTGCAATAGTCAAAGTTAACCCAGAGCTTTCTTATAGGAGTATTTCCACATTTACAGTAAAACATCTGCCTCATACGTGCAAAAGATTTGAACTGTAAATATTGACGATTGCTAAGATGCTCATGAAAGACACGGCTTACAAGGAGAAATTATATTATATAAAATATTTTGTTACCGACTGACATTTTAATGAACTCCCTTTCCACGCCAAATATGTTCCTCCAAAGTTTCTCTGAATTCGGAAAATAGTTTAATAATATATTTGCAGAATAGAGTTGAAGTCAAACAAGTTGTAATAATTATCAAAAAGTTAAATCATTAATAAAGTTAAAATCCAAAAGAAATCCCCTATGGCCATCTAACCTAGCTTTGTGACTTCCTAATGCTTTAGAAATTTATATGTACAACTACAATAACTTGAAAAGCAGAAAAAAAAATAAAACACTTAGAAAATCAAGAATTTTTAATAGCTATATCTGGAACTTCTTGAGTTCTTCTAGCTTCTTCTTTAATTATTTTTGGTTTAGTTACATTGTTCATAGTGTTACTTTAACACATACACACGCGCGCGCGCGCGTGTTTTAAAGTGAGATCGTGGGAAAATGAGCATCACCCTTGACGTTAACCAGGGCGATTGACAAATTTGGCGATCTTCGCGAAGAAACAACCCGAATAGATCCCCGCATCGGAGTAAAACACTAGGGAATATAGAACTTCTGGAAACCAGGCTAATAATGATTCAGTTGCTATGGGAGCAACAATAATGGACCGATCGTTGATAGGCCACAGGGAAATATTTTTCCCTGACCATCGAGGCCCGAGTAGATGTCAGGAATAATGAAAATAAAGACAATTACCAAAAGAATTTTGTGGAGTCAATTAATGTATTAACAAAGTATACCGCCTGAAACCGTTAGACGAAAATAAAAATGAGGAAGTACAAATGAAACTATGAACATAGAAGTAAATATTCAGAACTTTTATGTCGAAACCTTAATATATATATTAAATATAATTAATTGTCCAAAATGTAAAAACAAAATTGTACCAGCACGTGGTATATACTGTGTGTTTGCAGTAGACAAATAGCATGAAAGAGTAAAATAATCAGATAATACTCCCAGTTGAGAAAAATAAGGAAACTTTTGAAATTATATTTTTGTAATATCGCGTTTAGTAGCAGAGAAGATATGATGCATTCTACCCGTCGAGAACCAGTATAGATTAAGAATAATAATGTAACAATAAAAGAATCCACAAATATTATTACTGCGCCATTTACACAGGACAGAGTTTGAGTAATGTTTAACGCCCGTTTTTACTACTGATGTACCACAGGCGGTGGACACTGAAGATACATGAGATGAAATGATAAATTGGGAAAGGAGTATGTTTTTTAACGAAGAAAATGCTCAAGGCCTAAATTTAGGCATTTGCCATGTATGAGGACTGGGGAAAATCCCAGGATTGAGTGGAACAAAGAATGGTTAAATCGGATTTTGTTGATTTGGTTTATTTACAGACGCTCTTTAACATCTCAGTTCAGGGCGTGAAACGGCCGACAAATTTTGCTTAGAGCCTTCTTCTTTCAAGCTTGAGGTTCTTTTACTGCCGTAAATGTACAACATGGGGCCCTCTGCTTTACTTCCCTTCCGAAGGAAGGAAGCCCGAAAAAAACCGAAAAAGTCCATCGATCCTAGCCGGGTTTGAATCCGCGATCTTGGGACCAGGCCCGACAGTTAAATCGGAGGTAGAACGTGATTTAGAAGACAAAGTTTTCTTTGTAGAATATATTTATCTAGAATTAGCAAATGTGATCTTTGAAATGGGAAGTGAGGCTGATGAAGCCGATATGGAATAAATAAATATGCAGCTACTCCTTAAATTCATGTGATGACTGTATGGAGGTTACATTTCAATTACAAGACATATCGATATATTTCAGAAAGTATGCAGAGAAATGAAAGCATACCAATGATAACATGTATGAGATTAGAAAATAAAGAGAACATGCTGAAAATACTGCACGGAAAGGCTCAAATGACGCACGGTCATGATGAAGGCAAGAGAAAATTCAGAAACTGTAACACAGGAACCCTGGCAAAGCATAATGGGACACTATACAAATTGCATGCCTGAGGCTATCACAATTGAATACCAATAAATACGAAGATAATGGACGATAAGCAGATATATTTAAAATATCGCGGCCCATTTTTTATACGAAACACGTAATTAGAAAAGCAAGAAGATTCATTGCCACATGTAACGTATGCCGAAAGGAAAACCTTAACCAATAGAAAATACATGATTTGGTGCTAATAAGAGACAAAAAGTATCCAGTTTATTAAGGGTTTAAATTGCTGTTTAAGGGAACCTATTGTATTAAGAACAGGTTTGGTCCTCATACTTATGAATTAAGGTAACCTAAGACCAACAAAATTAAAGATGTATAAGATTCTGATGTAATTCGATGCCCAGAAAGCTCTCTAGTGAAATAATTTTTTATGTTACAATTTATATTTTTCATTTTTAATGTTATTATTGGTGTACATATTTAGAGTAAATGTGAATAGGACAATGATCGACTGTGGTCATTGTGTAGTCATATTATTGTAATTGTAATCTAACTGGTATTGTAATTAGTAATGTACTTCTAAAAAGTGAAAAGCGCAAATGGAATGTGGAATGACTCACCATAACATAGTGTGAAACGAAAGTGAAATAAAGTGCAGTTGGAAAAAACAATAGGCTAACAAATGAACCAAGTCATTGTGTATTGGAAGAATTAATGTGGTGTAACGTATTCAAACTAGGACACATTGAAGCGCAAATATTAAAAATGGACGCAGCGAGGCCACTATAGGAACAATCATCAATAAGATTGAAATGGCCTAGTAATATTGTTCATATATGTAACCTGTGTTATATGATTTATGAATTGTACTTAAATTTGTTCTTACACAATTGTTTGAGGTATGACGTTTTTGAGATATTCTTCCAAAAGAGAAAGAATTTCCAAAATGAGGTATATGAAACTACTTGTGGCCCACCCCTACTAAAATATAATCGTAATATATAATATTTATGAATTGTATTTAGTGATGCAGATATGATGCATGCATTTATAAGTTTATAATGCGGTATAACTGTAACTTGTAAATTGTATGTTAACAAAAGAGAAAGCCCCCTTAGTGTTTTGTTACAATATCTTGGAAAACCAACAAAAAGGTTATAAAAAGTTATACAATTAACCCGAGGGACACGTCTGAAGGCCCTTGTTCTTTTTAAAATCACTGCGATTGTAGGATAATAAACTGAAGGACTTTTAAATCCACTTCAGACTTTGACCCCAAACGGCCGTCGTACTGCTAGCCCTTTAAAATGGCCAATGTTCACAAAAGTTTTAAACTTTTAAATAATAACGAATGGTACGAACGGTAGGAGAATTTTAACCAGCCAATGATAGATGTATCTTTCTAATTTTTTAAGACTGGCGCAAGGCTTGCTCGTGCCTTTTGGCGTCTCCTAGCAAATGATTTTTTATTTGTATATAATATCAGGAAAGCGATAGCTCCGCTGGGGCATTCAGATTTGCTCATTGCTCAGTTTCAAGTTCTAAACGCGGCGAGACGTTGGTATAAGATCTACACGCGGCAAGATATACGCAGTTCGCAGTACTCTAAATTCGACTTTCAGTTTCAAGCTCCACAGCACTCATCTCTATGTTTCACAAGCGGCAAATATATTTGTATCAGCCTAACTAAACATTATATCGTGAGCAAAACACCAGAGGATGTGAAAGATTTTGGACATAATTAAATACCAATAGATATTATGTCACGTCGCGTGTCCATTTACACCATTGAATTCCTCTCCCAGACCCGTTGAGTATGAGTCGACAAAATAGCCCAGTTCACCGTGAGAAATTGTCACTGAAGCGTGAGCAACAACACCGACGTGACCCATAATCCATTTATAAAACCGCTTCAAAATTAGGCGCCCAACTTGGCTACCTTACTAAACTGCTCCAATAAATAAATATATATAAAAGTTAGTATATGGTTAAAATTATTACTAGAAAAATTAATATTATTTGCTGAAATATTTTAAACTTTGCATGACTCAGCAGAATCAGAAAGTTCTAAGTTATTAAAAAAAAACCTATTTGATACACCACTTCCGGTGACGGGTTAAAGGATTTTACCCTCACATAATATTCCGTTTAGCAACAAGCAGAATTAAGTTGAATTTAGTACAATCTCGGATGCTATGGAAAGATCCTAACACCTACGTGCTCTATTTTCATTGGTTGCTACAACTGAAACCTAGGACGTTGGCATACACTACATCATAATATCTTGATTAAACTAAAAAGCTATACAAAAAGTACAACAACACAATTTTACCAAAGGTACAGGTATCTAGTGCTTTGATAACCTTAACAACATACTATAACTACATGTATCTAGTAGTAATTTCAATATAAATATTCACAACGTTATACAATTGGTTACCTATTGAAGGATCTTTCAATTTGGAATGTGTAATCTTCAATGTGACTTTTTCTAGCTACTCGACACCAGGTGGCTGTGACAAGACTACAAACCTATGCGGACAAACTCACCATCTGGTTTAACATAACTGGCCGCGAATGCGCGAGTATGTTAATATTTTTACTTATATTTTCTATTTTGAACATGTTGTTTTTTCCTTATTCCTCGTGTCTTCGGTGTTTATTTGGAAATTACTTTTTTATCTATTTGGATTCCTAGATATTTTGTGTTTTCGGATCTATTTGTGTTTTTTCCATTTATTTATATTAATGTACACCTCTTTAATTTCCCTTTTTAATAATATATATGAAAATTTCGCCCGGGCTATTTCCAGCTTGAGATCAATACACCAGTAATTTACAATACTGTTTATTAAATTAGCTTTATTTTATAATTCCTGTCAGCTTTTCTTTCAACAATGATAAGAAGGCTATCTGCATATGCAATTACCTTCTTTTTGTTTTCATTATATTCTAATTTCTCCAATAGATTTTCTAACAGAATATTCAATAATATGGACTGTAGTACTGACACTTGTGAACATGCCTTAGTGATGTCTCTAGTTATTTTTCTTTTGGCGTCAGTGATATGTATTTGACAGTATCTTTTAAGTATTATATAGGAATTTAGGGAAGTTTTCCTCCCTTAAAATTTTGAAAAGTGCAACAATTCAAATCTAGGGCGTTGGTTTGCCATATTTGGTAAATACTACATCATAATATAAAGACCCCCCTAGGCGGTCGAGAAGCTATTAGGAGGCAGCAAAACCTTAAGGCACTCCTTCGTTCTTCTCTCAATTTACCTAGCGCTACTGGTCGCCGCTCGGCAACCTCGGCTTAGGTGACATCACCTCAAAGGTAAGGGCTCTTTAGTCTTTATGGCTTGACATTTAACAGTTAAACCGTTACATGTTCAAGCAATAATGCTAGAGGAGATTCAAATGTGCATATTTTACTAAGGGTATAGACGAACAGACATTAAAATATTTATAACGTGCCATAAACTTTCATTGCCGCTGTTCACAAGGTTAAAATAAGATAATTAGTTGTGGCATAGACCATTTGTTTATCCTTTAAGAGCTCCTAAAGCTACATCACCCTTGTTCACGCCATTAGCGTGACAAGGGGTGGCGGCACCGATTTCGTATACTGTATTGATAATATACATATATAGTAGTGCAGAATATACTTTTTAATCTGTACTGTCACAGTACATAAGAAAATATTCATAAAGGCATGTTTGCTACTCAATTAAATTTATACTCGCAGCATGATGATTCTTTTCCAAAATTATAAATACTGATTTTGTTGTTATGAGACATAATAAGTTAATAGCCCTAACATAAGGATTTATTTGTATTTAACAGTATATTAAATCATTTTACATGCCATTTTCATGTCATGGACTTAAATAAAACAAAAGAAAACGAGAATTAAATATGGAACCTGAAACATAAACCTCTTCTATATTGCATGTTTTGATCATATCATATATTCAAGCGGTGAATATTAGTTTGTTGTTATAAATACTGTCAATGGAAGAAAGCTTTCACAGATAATACTCGCAGGCTGTTAAATCGGCATATCGAGGGGACCACAAGTCCCTATTAATAACTCTGTCTTGTGGAAACACATTGTGAATTGCTGTAATGGAATTATTCGTAGTGTGTGCAGTGACAGTGTCCTGTTGAAAAAAATAGAATCATGCTCTCTGTCGGTTAATCCTGCGAAAAAATTATTCACAGAAGTAGCAAAATCTATACTTAAAAAGTCCTATGATTCTTTCACTACTGAGTTGTGAATCGCACATAAAATCATACTGTGTCTTTGAAAAAACTGAGGGTTATGTATACTCATAACACACACTCAAGAACAGCTATGCTGCGAGGGGGGAAAACCCGGGCTGCGAGAAAGCAACACGGATCACACGGTATAATAATTTTTAATAGTGTTTAACTACTGAGGCACCACAAGCGGTGGACAGTGATATGTGATATAAAATGATTTTTTTTTTTTTTTTTTTTTTTTTTTTTTTTTTTTTTTTTTTTTTTAAAGGAAGCGTTCCAGAACTAAGTTTACAGTACCTCCCTGCCATTTTCCATTTATCAAGACCAAGGAAAACCTGAAAAAATCCAATCAGGAAAGACGGTCCTGGTGGAAATCGAACCCCAGACCTCCCGCTCACGAGTCCACGCCTTAACGACCTCAGCCACCCGTGAACGTAAGTATATATTAATTTATTTTGGTACAATGTTAAACTCTCCAATACTGAGGTATCTCAGGTGGTGGACACTAAGGATATATGAGGTGAAATGATAAGTTGGGAAAGGATTTTATTTAGAAAGGAAACGTTCCATGCCTACGTTTAATCAGAAAGGACCGTCTTGGTGTGAATGGAAGCCCAGACATCCCTTTCACGAGTGAGTGCACTAGCAACCTCGACCACCCGTATCGGTACTGAGCAACGTATTTAGCTGATATCTTGTATGTGTGTATTTTTTCCCAGTCATGCGTATAATATTCATATCAAAATATTTTCTCAGACTGGACAAAATTGGAAATGACTTGACAAACAAAAGTTGTAAGACAAATATATTCAGAGAAAAGCATAGCAGCTTACAGAGCTATAATTTCGCTGATAATACTATCATTTCACTATTTTAAATGCAACAGTTTAAACAATTACATATCATTAAAACATTGTGAATCGGTTTCTTTTTAACAAAAGTCGATTACTGGCATGTAACCATTGAAATGTATAGATAGAAAATAGGAACGAGTAGCATTAAAAAATTGACTTTTAACGTCAAATGCTATGTTCGTTTCCTTGTCGGAACTTCAAGCAAAGTTGATAATGAAAATCCTGAACAAAAAGACATTTTTCTTCCTCTTAATCCTCCATATTTGTACTTGAGTAATTCTTGACATGTTGACTTTTGTGCACAAGTCTTGAGTGCATACGTCTACCAGTGACAATGCCATTTAGAGACACATGACTTTCTCCGTGATGAGGTAATTCTCATACCACGAGAATTCAAATATTCTTTTAATTAATTTCTGGCTAAGAACCTTTAATAACATTTTAATTTTGAAAACTCTTTGAATTAGGTTAATTTGGCATTTTATATTATTTCCAAGCCATAGGTTCACTGAATCTAACACACAGATGTGTGTTTTTATTTTGCTCATTAGCATTGTCTGTACCTCAGTATTGTATAGTGCAAAACATTTATTTTAAGATAGTACAAAGTTTCTAATATATACAATAAAATAGACAAACATTTTGGGTTGTGTAAAATGTAAATAACTTGGAGATATTGGGAAAATTTAAATACTACATACAAGCCCTGATACTCCGTAAACAAAATATACACACATTCGCATGAGCCTACAGGCGCAATGCATACATATCTAACAGCATGGCCACAATGTTGCCACTGTTTTCTTTCCAGCTTATACTTTCACTCAGTACTATAGTTGTTCATAATGTAAGATATTGTCATTAAGCTTAGGGCACAAGATCACCAATTCTCAAGCTTTTATATTCACAGCTTTATGATTACTCTGATAATTTCAATTTGGTTGCCGCTGGCCATAGAACTTTATGTACCATAGGAAGAGTAATCTTTAGGCCATCAAGGAATTACACTGAGCAACCTCTTCATCTTAATAAAGAGGATCCATTTCACTTGAGAATGAATCAGATACATGCATACTATTGGATTCAGAACTGAAAATTTAAGCCTTGGAGCATTAAAAACCTGTTTCTACAAACTATTTATGAACTCTTCCTGCAATTCTGAAATTTTAACAAAATCTTTTGCCATTTTCCTATTCTTAACAAAATCGAACTCTGTTCCCTCAGCGTTGGTTTCGTGTTCTACTAAGTACGTAATTTTACATAAAAATGTCTAAGTAGAAATGTAAGTTCGTTCGGTGATGGAAATATTTTAAGTTTAGTATAATTTAAGGAGGTATGAATATTATTATGTACTTTGAAAGTTTTAACGATACATCAATTCAAATCATTAGTATTAACATAGATTTTATAGTATCCTGAATACAAGCAAACATAATTCGCAATCAGTTCGCTTTATTTCGACAATGCATATTAGTATGTTGAAGATAACAATGATAACAAAAACAACAATGATGCTTATGAATGTGGATTGACATTTAGTTTTATATGTGTAGGTGCATTTTGATTACCTATATCTACCTTATTTCTGCAATGCTTACAAGGGAGCTAGCTCAAGTTGCAATTGAGAATGCAAAAAGTTGTGGTTCATGTGAATGGGCTTGATGTGTGGATAATAAATATGAAAATTTTACGTGCCATCGTCATTTATGCTGCACTTCACGGTCAGAACATCTTCACTTATCGAGTTAAACAACATGATGTTGGCTGCTCTTGGTAAAAAATGATGAGGATGAAGGTACAAAATGCCGGAAATCGAATTGCTGATCCCAATAAGAGCATTTAATGAACGCGTGCTTGAGGCATTCTTCTGAAACACAACGTCAAAATTCCATCTTGAGCTTTTTCCAGACTGCTAACTAGAAAGAAGATCGTTGTTGTGAACACTTGATCCAAAAAGGGATCCTGTGAACCTTAACTTCTCAACCACACAATCATCAATTATATGAAGTTACAGTCACTGATCTTCCTTTCCTTTCTGTACCAGGTGACATAGATATCGTTGATTATGTTTTTTAGACTACAATGGCTTTTTGAATTGTATTCAAGCTCAGTCATTTCGTTTCCCCAAAATCCTGAAAAACAATGATCGTCTTTGCCTTTTCCAATGGAACATCAACCCCCTTCTTCCTCTACTGTAGGCTTGGCAGTTAACTGGATGTCTGATTATCATCACTTACAATGTCTCTTAGGTCGGTTCTGGATCAACACTTTCGTCATCACTTTCTTCCGGCAGATTTTTGCGTATTCATACCCTTGGATGTAACATATTGCATATTCGTGATACATCTTACAGCCATCTGTTTCCACTGTGTTCTCAATCACGTTAATTGTACGTTTTTCTGCTTTTTTTTTTTTTTTTTTTTTTTTTTTTTGCCCTGTTCTGAAATTTCTGTAGGTATTCTGAATTTGTAACAAACTACAATTATGCTCACGGCATTTGCAGGATTCCATAGGACGCAATTCCAATAGTGAGAATACACTATCTTGCTATGTAATCGGTCATAGCACAAAAAGAATGATTGTATAGCTGTTCCGGTTGACTCGTCACGATCGGAAAATGCACCTATTGTGAATTTCATGCAGAACGTATGCAGTGTACAGTACTTGTATAGGCACACAGCCTGCAGCGATATTAGCTAAAACGCACACAGCGCATGAACTATTTGTCTATTCTCTATTTAACAAAAGCTGATATGCGACGTTATCAGACCCCGTGTTTGTTGACCATATTACAAACGCCGTATTGCTCCTTCTTTGTGAATAACTGGCAAAATATCTGTTCAGTTCAGCCCGCTATTTCAATTCGATTATTAATATTAAAATGATCAATAAATGGTATAAGAAGCTTTTTCAAACGATATTTTTAATTGCACACGAAACTGTTGTTTCGATAAGACACTATGGCCATTGTGGGACTAGTAGAAAGGTTTTTGCGGTACTTCCACCACCTCTACCCATTTTCAGTCACAATTTATCTACGCTGTCCCACCTCAACATAAACGCGGAAGTGCACAATGTGTTTGACAGGACATATTACATTTCGATACATAGGGTTTAGTTCATTCAATGCCGATATCTGTACAACTAGATGTCTTTCTGGCAGCGTATTCACGTGATCTTGGATGATGCCCATTTGGACTAAAGAAAATATTCGGGAATTATATTAAGCAACAGCTCGCGGCGAAATGTTCACAAGAACCATAACATTGTTGTAATTAGATCGCAAATGGTGTTAACTCCCTTGATAGACATAATTACTACATTTAATAATTTAGAATAACTATAAGAAAGGATATTCTTAGAGAGTTGAATATTCGATTTATGTTAGTTGATTATTGCTTATTTTATATAGTTGTGCTTTTTCTTACAATAATTATTAACTATTTTGTTTATGACTTAATGTATTTTAGCAATGACTGAACACAAGCTGTTGCAATCTAGTACGCCACGGCAATTCTACACAAAGTATTTGCATGACAAGTGCAGCAATACCGGTAAGGGATAAGCTATTTGAACGAACCTTCCGTTAATCTGAAAGTTCCAATGCCAAATATCTCACGATGTCGACCGACACTAGATTCACTTGCGTTATCCAATTGCTTCTTGAGCTGAGATATTGAAGGAATTTGCTATGTTCCGTTCTGATCTATAACCTTGGTATGCATCTGTTATTATAAGTGACAAACAGAACTGATAATTATGCAGTAAGCGGAGATAAGAACGTCACCTGTGTGAGTTAAAATCTGCAGGAGAGAAGTTGTGCATACTTGATGAACATTTGCATTTCTTTATTTTTTCCTGTAATTAATGATAGGCATATACAAATGAATTGTTCACTTGGAAAGGTAACGGAATACATGCAATTATACGTTTGGCGTGATTTTTACTGCATTTTATTCCTTAACGTTGTACCACAGCACGCTTTGAAATATTTCAAATAAAATAAGTGAAGAAAATGAAATGTTATGGCTTTGCTTTCAGAAAAGATAAATGCCAAGCCCTCTAAACAAATGAGAGAAATATTGAAATACCGGTTTTGTCGCCTGTTCCACGTTTGCACCGGCAGTCAGAGCGGTAACTGCACACGAAGCGGATATAATATTTTCGCAACTGACTGAACTTTACGCACTGATAACTACAATTATTATGAAAATAAGCACTACCTTATGACAGGATATTTTGAACGTATAATCCTTCTACATCTACTAATTTCTGGTATCTTCTTATAAAATTATCATTGTCATTCTCACGTTCATCTTCGGTAATTAAGTAAATTTAAACTTGATAGCACACAAGGTCGCTGTTGTCCACGAACTGCAGGCAGGCGATTTTGATATTCGGATAAATTTCTATAACTGGATGTTAAGGACCGCTACTGATGGTTCCATTTAAGTGGTCATGTTTTAACACAAAATAACAGGTGTTGCAGCACAGAAAAGCCCGGTTTTACACCCGAAATCCCATTTCATGGCGAAAAAATCGTGATATGGAAACACACTTTATCGGTAAAGAAACAGTCACGGGTAACCGAGGTCGATAAGGCCCGAACTCGGGACCGGGAGATCTAGGGTTGATTCCTGCCAAACCTGACCAGGACCGATGGATTTTTTCGGGGCGTAAAAATGCCAAGTATGGCTTCCTTCGGAAGGGAAGTAAAGCCGTGGGTCACGTGTCGTACATTTACGGCACGAAAAAGAACCTCCAGCCTGAAAGAAGAGGCCTCTGAGCAAAATTTGTCGGCCGTTTCATGCCCTGAATAGAATGGGACACCGATGACCTGAGCTGTTAAAGAGCGTCCATAAATAAAACAAATCAATCGATTCCCGCCAGAACCGTTCTTCTTGATTGAGTTTTTTTTTTCAGATTTTTTTCAGTCCTCATAAAAAGCAAATGCAGAGGAGATACCCTAAATTTAATCCTGAAACGCACTTTTCCGTAAAAAAAAATAATTCTTTCCCAGTTTATTAATTCATATCAGGTATCATCAGTGTGATGCCTAAGTAGTAAAAACGGGTTTTAAAATTTGCAATAAATATTAAGCGTGCACTAATTACTTTATCATTAATGATTTCACACATCTAATTGCAGAAAGTTACCCGAATATCAGTATTATCTGCCTGCAACTCATGGAAAACAGTCACCTTGTATGCTTACAATTTAAATTGATTCGATTTCGGAGTATGAACTGATAGGAGTGAATGACAATTTTTTAAAAATATGCCAGTCATTTTTGTGAATGAAGCAGAGCAATATTTCCAACATATTTTGTCATAAGGTAGGTACTTATTTTCATTACAATTTGTAATGAAAATATGTAATTGCTTGAACTTGCACGGATATTACATGTCGTGAAACGGGCAACAAAACTATGAAAAAACCCAGCATTACGCGCTATATATTCCTATGCATAATATACTCATAAACTGTAATAACTTTTACAGAGTGTACTGAATTTCATATATTTGTCACATATTTTAATTTTATTTCACGCGAATTTCCATATTAGAGCTTGCGCAGTATTAAGATAATATGTAACGTCGTATATCAATTTTTGAAATGTATTAAAACAAGTGTAACTACTCATCTATGTATCAAATTAGAAGGAATTAATTCAAATGTTGACCTAATATATTCGTATTACAAATGTTTGTAATACATTAATTACAAACAGTGTTAAAAATGCATACTGAAAAAGTAGAAATTTCTATGAAATAAATGAACAATTTTTTTAAAATGAAAACATTCTCTCAGTAATATTTAAGAGCTTCCAGTGAAATTATCATCGCATCTCAGAGCTTTCATTCTTAAAATTAAGATTCACGGACAGGAGCTTTCCTGAGCACTTTCTTACTTTCTTGATAATTCCAATCCATTTGCCAGTGCCTAGAATTGATTGTCCCATCTTCGGCAATCTCATGTTAGGTATGGGCAAAATGTTTCACATGAGGCGCATTTCTGCATTAAATTTTCGGATATGGTCCGGCTTTTCGCGTGTATGATGCCGCTTTGGTGAACATTTTTTGTCATGCTCCACACTTAAATTTAGAAATTCCATGCCATTTTGAAACAGCGTACTAATGGTACAACAAATACCTAACATGTAAGTAGACACTGTCTAATAGGACTTTCTAGATCTATAGCTCCAAAAAACACTTAACCACATGGCACACAACTACATCCATCATTTCATTAACAAAGATGGCATGGAGAGGACACAGAGGACATTTAATATTTTGCACGAATAACTTTTCGTTGCATAATGCTTATGTAAAACGAATGGATGGGGAATGGATTTTCCAGCGTATGTTCCTAACAACAGAATTTTGTATGACATGATTTCTTGAGGGTTATGCTAGCAAAGCCGTGCGTATTTTCATAAAATGTTTCATTTTTGGTTCCCAATACATCTCTTCCTATGTAGAATATGAGAATGCGCTTGAATTTCACTCTAGAGCGTCTATATTTTTTGTAAATACATTATTTTTATGCTTTATGAGGAGAATGAATATTGTATTACATTTACAATGAAGTGTAGATAGCATGTTTTCATCATACTTGCAAGGACTTTTTAAAAGTTCTGAGAATAAGCAACTTTTCTTGGTATGCTGATGAGCGCACTAAATGCAGCATGTATTCCTTAACGTTACACTTCTCTTCAGCGAACTGCACAATCTGCATGACACAATGGCTGAAGTTTCTACGAGAAATGCGGTTCTCTGGACATAGAAAAAAAAACATTAAAATGAAGTTAGGGGAGGAAAGGTGACGTCACAACCACGCCAGGAAACGCATAATCCTCTGTCGATTCCACTATCAAGTAATCAACAATTATCCTTTCAAGGAGTGGATATTAAATATTATTTTACGATATTAATAAACTGGAAAATTAATGCAGCTTTGCAATGAAGGTGCAGAAAAATTAGAGCTGGATTTAAAATCAATGCTCCTTTGAATATTAAAAAGTAATTAAGTTTTTGTATTGAAAAATAATAAAATTATATAAACTATAGCCAGAAATCTTATGCTTAGGTGTCATTCTTATGTCACAAGGGCTGGTATATTCTTTTAATACAGTGGAACAAACCGGTAGAGCAACGCTTTAACTAAAAGAATGAACATTATTTAAGATTGACAGTTATGATAATAAAACTACAGAGAGTCAATAAAATATAGTGCATAATTTTTACCTAAAGGTTTTTGGTTCAATTCATTTCTTGAATATTGATGTATTTTAATGCAGTGGTCCCGTGTTTTTCTCTCTGAGTTATCCCCGCGGTGAGTAAGGTTGCACGGCACAGTCATGTGTAAATGAGTTCAGGGATAGCAAAGTGAAAATATTTGCGACCATTCATGAATATGAGTAAAATCGAAAATCAGTAGCGGAATTGTGATATGAAATGAAGCGTTATCAGTAATATAACATACTTGTCCAGAGGCTTGATTTATAAAAGATGATGCTTTTGTATATATACCGGGTATATTTTTTATGTTTCAAAATGTGTACTTTTGAATGTGATTATATTGATGTGAGCGTTTAGCGAGCCTTTCACCTCTTAGATGTCAAGATATGTGTAGTGTAAACAAAATGAAAGCATGCAGACACTATGGAGCATAATATAATAAAAATCCGAATTCAATTGTTTAGGTAATCGTCCTTAACTGATTCGCTAGCCCATTCGTTCTAATGTTAGTTTTTACATGTGCTAAATTGAAAGCATTTTTAAGCCTTTAAAATAACAAAATAAGGCAGATCATAATAATAAGTAATAATTATAGCTAGCATGAATCATATCAGAATTCATCGCTAAAAGTTTACATGTATTTCCCATTTTAATGGAATCAATTTATTTATAAAAATAACTCGATTTGTTTTCTGAATAGTGTAAGGTATGCCTAAAAATGTGGTATTTAGTGCGTTATATGGTTGCTAATCACAAATATTTTCTTGTCCTAACCACGTTATTATTGAGTCCAATTAATACGTGTAAATCAAAAACAGGCCTTACATCTGAACTAATTTGTTGTGGGTAAGTACTTATTTATTCTAAAATAAAATCCCACTACTTTAGCTATTAGAAGAGTCCGTTTAATAACTTAAGTAAAGGTAACTGAATTGAATAGTCTATTAGGTCAGTGTAGGAGGTTTAAAAGGAAGAATGGAAAATACTTCTTTATGTTCTAATGAAAGAAAAATAACTCTAAAATAAGACTTAAAACTTCTTGAAAAATTCACAGACTAAAAAGTTTTTAATGTGAGATTCACCAGTCATTAACGTCCAGATAGGGCCTTAGTCTTCTGGGAAGAAATGGAACTAAAAGCTGCACACGTCTCCTATTGCTTTCCCAAGCCTGTAAAGCATGACTTCTCAGAGCTGCGGTTGTCCGCTCATGTTGCCAATCCCAGTATCTTCCTATGAAAGCCCAGATGCTCTCTATGGCAATTAGGCCCGAGGATCTTGGGGGCTACCCCAATGTTGAAATTTTAGGGTGTTCTTTCATTCATACTCTTGTCTCTGCAAGTGTGATTACAAAGTGGATGACAAGACATTTTGTGAAAAGAATAAATTGTACGCATGCTTGGGAGCAATGCAATCCTCTGGAATCCCGATATATCCCCCTGGAATCAACTTTCACACCCACCGCTCTCATCTAACTATAGAAAACCTTGATAATGCGACCATATCTAGTCATAGCAACATTGTTCTCAGAGGTGTAGCGGGTATTGTTAGCCGCCCTTTTACGGACAATCGTCTGGAGCCGGATAAGGAAGGAAATATTATCAAAATGTAATATGAAATGTCTAGGCGACTTCCTTCATGCAAAACACCCTTGCGAGCTTGAGTCAGGCATGTTATATGAGCCTCCGGTCATATGAAGCTTTGTGCAATAGGTGTTTCTGGAAGTAGCAACCTAATGAAGGTTTTAAATTTCTGCTGACGTAATAATATTTTTCATGACGTCATGTCATTTTATGACGTTGTAGGCAAATGTTCCTCAGAGTATAATCGGCAAAGTGTTCCTAGTGGGTGCTTCGGTAGACTCAATACGGATTATGTATTCTGGGTGTAATCGGAAATATATCCCTGGAAGACGTGGAAGAGTGACTTTGTACCTTCGAGAAAGAGATGACTGGAAATGAGTAGAGTGGAGGTTAGTACCTGATGCAACGGTTACGTGCTGTGCTGTTTTTATTGGAAATGAACCGTTTTGTGATTGGTGGAAATGGTGGAAGATCGGAAGGGAATTCGTGAAAACAAAATGCATTGCGATTATTTAAAAAAAAAGGCTTGGTAAAATAAATAGGCAGGTAATAAAAAGTATATTAAAATGAAAGCAGCAATAATGCAAGTTTTTACTAATAAACTGATATAAGCCTAGCATTACAAAAAATAACACAATGAAATAAAATGCGTTGATTACCTAAAATATAATACGGCTGATTTTGATTTAGAACCTCAGTACTGCTATTTATACTTTGCAAATTTGTTAATTACAATCCTTAGAAATGTTGTATTAAAACGCAAAGTTCGTATTTTCCAACTTAAGAAATGTCTTCTTTATGGTTAAAATTTAACTAAGGAGGGTAATGCATGTTTACTTTTACATTTTTCCACCAATAATACAGATTTTAACTTTACGATAGCTAGTTTTCCTCTCTTGTAATTATTGGCTTGTGATGAACATTATTAATTAAAGATTAATACACGTGTTTGCTTTGCAGCTTTGGTTGGGAATGTGTTTTACCTATGTGGAGTGCATTATGCTTCCTAGTTATATAATGCATTTTTGCTAGTTTCGGTTTAGTCCGTGAGAAAACGAAAGCAATACATTTTGTACTTGTCTATGCTGACTAAGCAATACGAATGGGAACTGGCATTCAAAGCAACGTAATGCAATATAGTATTTCCTCTTGCAGGTTTAAACTTGTCTATGCTGATAAGGGGTACAAACATGAACGAACCTTCAACGGAACATCACGTCTCTTGTCTATTTAGTGCAATTTTTATATCCGGTTTAGACCATGAGAATAGCAGACTTCATATTATGTCAAGGTAAAATCTAACACCGAATTTTTTCGTTGCAGAATACATGTAGTATTATTAATACATTTTAACCATGTTAATACTAACACATATCATGTAATATTATAGCTACTACAACATATATATTTGACAATTGAAAATAGCTTGTGCAGTTATTTCATGTTTTTAACCCGTTGCATTACATAATGCGTGTTTTGTGCGATTGCACGTTTAATTTAGCCCTTACATGAATTTACTTGCAATACTATTTAAAATATATTTACTCGCCGTTAATTGCTTACTCTGTTAGCTTTCACTGCAATAAGTGACATTGCATTTGATCTCATTTAATTTAGTACAGCATATATGATTCTCTTACATTAACAGAGCTAATGCAGCAAATTTTTGGGTGACATGAAAATAGCTCGCATAGTTTTTTTCGGTTTTTCACTTAGCATTCATTACTCGTTTTGGATTACCTCAGTGACATTTTTTTTTTTATTTAGAGCACATTAGGTTAAGTGAATGACTTGCCTATCTATTTAATTTTTTGGATAACTAATAACTGATTACTCTTTTAACATGTATTTCTATAACTGATATAGTGTTTATATATGATTACTTTAGTGCAATAGATATAATTATTTAACTTTTAATTAAAAATGAAATGCTGCGTTTTACTGCATAACGGTACCGCATCATTTGTTTAAACCAATGATAATTTATTGAGTTAGAAAGAAATACTTAAATGATATTTGGGGTTAGATATATATTTTATTTTAATTTGGCAACACTGATTTAGCGTAAGATAGAATATACCAGGACGGAATATATGTAATGCGGAACAGCCGTAGTGAAATGGCTATTTATATATATCGTTTTATTTGAACAAAGTATATAGCCCTTTTGAACCTAACCTTTTGTTGAAGAAATCAAATCTTATTGCTGTAGGAATTTATTATCTTGCAACTTCAGGTGGGTTTAGTGCAAAACACTAAGAGATTCTTAATCATAATTTTGTTGTTCCAGCGGGAGTAAGTTGATTAAAAGCGGTTATTTTGAAGTAGGACAGTAAAGCACATTTGAGATAGGTGCCTATGATTTTATAATACTTTTTGACACTTATTATTTTATGTGTAAACACATATAATTATTTTTGCACTGTATTTTTATATCGGCAAAACATTCATTTTTGTATATATTTTGTAAAATTTCGTAGTAAAAATATACATTCCTTTTTTTTTTCGGTAACATATACATTAATTGTTATTTATTTGTAATTGGCAATGTATACAAACTTTTTATTACATATATTATATTTTGAAATATATTAATAGTGAATAATATTTTGTGATTATAGCCACATTTTAATACAATATTTTTAATTCATGCGTTTCTGCCATAGTGCTTCACACTATCTTTAAAAGGATGTACATTTTTTAATTTTTTTTTTTTTCACGTATTAAAACCAACATACTTGAGCTGTATATAATAAAATACTGTTTTGGGTTTTAAATTCTATTGTCCGTAAACTTATTTAAACTTTGGAATTTAGTTTGTGTTAAACCATGAATGCTGTATTTTGCACTTAGCAGTTATTGGATACTCAACCTTAGAAATTATATTTGTACTTTATTAAAGTAATATTATTTTTGTGACTGTTATTTTTACTGTGGCAACACATATAAGCTTTTTGGCACACACTTAAGTTTTTATGTGAAAGAAATATTTCAGTAGTATAAAAAATATGTTCAAAAAGCCGCCTACTCTTTAAAACACAACGAATTAAAGAAAAAAAAAATATCGAAATGGAAAAATGATACGCAAAACTCACTCACTCTTTAAGGCAAAAACAATTCTTTTTTGTATACAATAAACCAATATACACTATTACCTTAGCTGCATATATTATAATGCTGTTTTTTTGTTTTAATTTCTAACTGCAGTATTGTCATGTTCTCATTTTGCAATTTTGTTAACGTTAAAACTTAAAAAATACTTATTTTACACATCGAAGCCTATGGTTCCCTGGTATTAGAAATATTATTTATACTTTATGGAAGTTACGAGTTGGTATTTTATTTTTGGTAACAGTGACGATTTTATTGAGACAAATCACATAACTTTTTAAACACTGATTGTTGCTTTTTGTGTAAATAAACATACCTTATTACAAAAGTATGTGCAAAAGTCCCTTAATCTTTAAAAAAAATAAATAATCAAAATATATTATATTACATCATGAAAATTATGTGCAATGTCCCTTAAAAACAATGGAAAAAAGATATTTTAATACAACCTGAAAAGAAATTGAAATTAAATTTTATTGCTAAATATATGTGAATTGTGTGAAACAAAATAAAAGAGGTATTTTTACCATAGAAATTGTAAACATATACAAATATATGCAAAAGAATGCATTGAAATAAGTGTAAATATTTTAAATAATAATAGGTTATACTTAAAAATTTGAAAAAATGGTAAGGATTGATTGTACAATTAAAATATAATGTTGAAACATTGTACTTTATCATCATAATCATTATTATTATTATTATTATTATTATTATTATTATTTAATGCCGTAATCTAATATGAAATAGGTGTTTTGTGACAAAAATATATTAACATAAGTTTTTATAGTTTCAATAAAGCTTTGATAATGCATACAATGTAGAATTTATGTAAAATATAGCAATTATTTTATTAAAATATAAGCTATACATAGAATTATTGAACATATGCAAAACAAGTACAGAAAGAAATGTTAATATTTTAAAATATTTCAAATGTTAGGGGAAAAAAGATAAAATATAAAAATTGAAGGGAGAAAAAAATTCATTTTTAGCAGCAAATACAAAAATATTAGATCTATTGATTTTTAATATATATATTTTGCATAAATTCTATCCTTACTTAAAGAGCAATTACTCAATTATTCTTAATGTCATACGCTTACTTAAAGAGCAAAATTATACATTTGTAGTTTAGATCAAAGTTTGTACAAACCTATTGCAGTAATATAACACAATGATATTATTCTTTCACTAAATCATTGAATAATGAACAAATAAATGCGAATTATAAATCTGTCACATACTTACATATGGGTTTTGATTTGAAAATAGAAAGGTTGTCTCAGTAAATAGAAACCATAAACTGAAAGTTTTTGCTGGAAATATTTCACAGAACTACCGAAAGTCCTTAAAGATATTTGGTGTTAGATTGCGCATAATATACCTTTAATTTTAACAGATATACAAAAAAATTATAAAATGATATTGATAAAGCAAGTTTAGGTAAGCAAAGCACATTTACTTCACTGGAACCATCCCTTCTGCAGCCACTTAAATATAATGAATTCTGTTCTGTTACACCTTTAAGGGAATAAATAGTGTTGCAACTAGTTTACAAACACTAGTGGTTTTCACTGAATATGGAGTTGTAGACCTTAGAATCATTGTAATACAATGGCGTGATGCACTTTTAAAACATATATATATATTCTACGTTTTATTGTCATTAAAGCAAGGACGCTGTTGTATTTACGGTCATTACTGAGATGTAAAAGTGTTTTTATGTCTCTAAAGATGATATATACAACCTTTTACTATGTGAATTTTGTAGGCATTTTGAAATCTTCCTTTTGGGGTAAATAATTGTAAATTAAAAGATATGAGATAGTCACCTGCACAGCTCCTTGAGCAAACAATGCAATGTCCATGAAGCTCTTTCCCAACATTCTGGGTCGAATAAGCTAATGTAGTTTTTTCAACTGAGCCATTTCCACATTGGCATACAAGCGAACAACTTACTGTGAATTAAAGCTTTAGTTTGCAATACACGAATACTAATTAATTAAACATTATGCAATTTTTTTTGCATTAAGATGCAGATAAAGTGGGAAAAAATCTTAACTATACATAGATGTCATGTTTAACGTTTAAAATAATGTACACTTTACTATAGGCATCAACAAAAAGCGACCTTTTTGATTTAAGTATATTTAATTTATTTTAACATTAATACAATATTAATTACATGTAGTGGTAAAATATAAGCAATTATGCAAAGATTACTATTTAAATGCAAATTCTATCCTCCTAGAAGCCGCATGACCTAGTAGCTGGTGGGGGGGTTCCAAAGATTCCGTTTCTGTACTGGTGGTGGTAATCGCAGGTAGAGTCGCTCATGCTACGGAGGCCATAAGTAAGAAGAGGCTTACCACGCTAATTCTAAAGTGTATTTGGACCCGTGTCTAGAGGGCTAATTTGTCTTAAACGGGGCCTCTGGATACCTCGCGACCTGCAGAGTTTAAGTCTCACCGAGGTATGCGAGGCTCTCCTAGGCGAACATTACAAGCCCCCAGCTTCTCGTGAGTCCTATGGAAACCAAACACACTTGTAAACCCCCAGCTACAACAACCGCTTCCCTCACAAGGAAACTATTTAAGATGGAGCAGTTTAATTTATGATGATATGAGGGATTAAGCGAAGGCCAAGGTAGAGGCGCTATTAGGAGCCGGATTTAACATTTGTTGGGGGGGGAGATTAGCGGGTTCCTTAATCCCTTAAGCTATTCTGGGAATCAAAGGACTGCTCCTATATAGGTGAGTGCGGGGGATGAGGAAATCTAGATGTTGAAAATTGACTTTGTAGTTTGACGACCTGGTCCTTGCAGCTTCGATTTCTTCCTCTCCTCCCCGTCTCTCTGTTTGGGACAGTAATGTGATGTCCTCTTCTCCTTTTTCCTCGACTCTGAAGACTTACGCTTTTTGGAGCGTAAAAACGCTTCACTGATGAAGGGACTGCAATGGTATCGTGACTTCAAATAAGACAGAGCTCGTAAAGTCCACCAAAGAGTTTTATTTTCAGTTCAATTACACTCAAGGCAAATGTTGGTTTATGAAGATCGTCGAAAAGAAGCCTTTATTTTTATGACGGCTCTATATAGTGGGATTAGATGTCTTATGTTGACACCATCAAGGTTCGCTTGTACCGGGATATATCTGTCGGAATTCTCCTCGGTAAGGTAATGCAGTTGTCGGCTGGGAAAGTCAGTTCGCGCGGATCGAGAAACGCAAGGTTTAATAATCCGATTCAGCAATACATCTACAGTTAAAGATACCTCGATGGACTTAAACACTGCTGCAGAACCCTCCTATAAACACTATTGTTACAGAACTACTATGATTCACGCCTTCCATCTAATTTTGCTGTCATTGCTATTTTTAAATACAACTCTCCTCTGCCGAACTCAAACTGTCACGGCCGAACATCAACTAAAAACTATCACGGTAATTTTCACTATAACTCTCTTTTGCCAAATGTCAAAAACTGTCACGGCCAAACATCAACTATGAAATTCTCTGATTTCCGCTCTTCCTAATAATTTTGTTGCCGATCAGTCCTTCGGTCACCACGATGGGTTTCGAGCCTGCATTTTAGTACCTTAATTAACCTCAAACAACTTTCATTGGCTGTCCATTGCGCAAATATATTAAAGAAATTTCTTATTGGCTTTACGTTTCAAGCCCATCTTGGCTTGGTAGCGCGAGATTACCCCCAATCCTTTGACTTAAAAATGAATTTCCCTGAGCTTTTGAATAAGAAGACATACCGTAACCTGTGCTATTTTGAAAAGAGGTTGTGTGTTATTTTTGCAGTGGGGGAAAACACTCAAGGGGTCCTTTGTTCGAGTACGAGAAAAAAGACTTAACGGTATACAATGTTTACTTCAGGGTCACTGTGTTTATTGCAGAAGGAGAATGGAAACTGCTGGGTAAGAGTTTATGACTAGGATGGTCATAACATCTGCCCCATTCTACACAAAAAGACTCGGCATCTCGTCCCTTGTAACAATACGTTCAAGAAAGTCCAATCTAAAAGAGTAAAACAAAAGATGAGAAATACACTTTAAAATTGCTTAATCAAAATATACCATGCTCATGGTCATGCAATTTTGGAGTGACACTTATCCTTTCTATTTCATCTATATATCACATTTTGTAATTTTGATAAGAAGCCCCTTTAGCTATAACCATCATAATTACCTGGAGGTTCATTGATGTGAGAAGGGAAAAATTCCGTTCCAAAGAGCACAGGCATACGTCTCATTTCAGGGGATCTGGGTAAAAGAGCCTTTCGACCTAAATGGATAGCGCCAAAAGTCCTCCAGTTCAATTTACAACATAAGAAGGTGGCCTCGGCTGCCTTCCGTAAAACTTGCAATAATGAAAGAATAGACCTAACCCTAATTCAAGAACGCTGGATTATCAGGGGACTAATCACAGGACTAGGGGAATGACTAGGTATGGGGATACATTGCAGCATGGGCAATTTACTTAGGAGTTGCATTCTTGTTCGCAATGGAATTCGATACCTACCTCTTCTAGAATTTTGTGCTAGTGAAAATTGAAACTTAGGCCTGGAACGTTTCCTTCCTTTCCTCCTTCCTTAAAAAAATCTTTTCCCAATTTATCATTTCATATCATGTATCACCAGTGTCCACCATCTGTGGTGTCTCAGTAGTAAAAACGGGAGTTAAGCACCATTCAAAAAAAAAAAAAAAAAAAGGCACCGACCATTGCCTTGGGGACTCTGTTTGCTCCCCCTCCCATTGACATCTATTTACATGCGTAGGCTAGGCTTACTGCATATCGCTTGATGCAAAAAGGAAACTGGAGAAGCAGTTTCACAGTAACTGGACATACCTCCATTTTAAATTTGCTGGACATTCCACTACTGAGAATAATTCAGATCAAAAAAACACTCAATACTGTGTTTTATCTTCATTTAAGGCAGCTCTTGCATCTAGAAAAGACTGGATTGAACGAAATATGCACACATAAGAATGTGACCTTACATGGTTTATCAACGGATCCTGTATAGGGATACAATAGGGTGCCGGCACATATGCCCTATCTTCAAGGGAAAACATTAATATAAGCCTTAGTAAACACCTCACAGCTTTTCAGGTAGAAATGTTTGCAATACTGAATGAGGACTTTAGAAGGGTTACCACGGCAAACGAATTCTCATCCTTTCAGACAGTCGAATGCCTTAAAAGCACTTTCCTTTTACCAAAAAAATCTAAACTGGCATGAGAATATCTCAATGCTCTGTGTGCCCTAGCATCTTGTAACAGGCATTAACTGCGGTGGGTGCCGGGGCATTAGGGCATTTATGGAAATGAAAAGACATATATTCCCTTTTTGGCCCCAAACCCTAGGTTGGAATCCACATACTGCAAAGACTGCAAAGACTGCGGTTAAAATAAGGATAGGGGATAAACATTAACTAATGTGGCAAACCAATCCTGGACAAAAGCAAGCTAGGACATTTGTCTTAGGTTCAAGCAACACTCTTTCCACATCTCTTCTAAAATTGCAAGGAGGGGGAATAAGGAAAATAACTGTGATAAATACTGAACATGGTTACTTCGGGAAACATCTACGAAAAATGGGACTCTCTATTTAACCCATTTGTGGAATGTTAAATACAATGAAGAATCTGCCTCGCATTGGAACCAAAGTAATGCAACTTGTTCAAGGAGCAGATTTTGGCAAAATAACGAAGGCGTCTCTTGCAATGGGGTACTACAATAAACCTTATAGGCTCACGTGCCGGAGACCATTTCCCCATTATCTACCTACCTACCTACCTAATGAAAATTCTAATGCTACCTAAGGCACTAAATTATAAAGTTTGAAGTTAAAACTTTCCGTTTGTAATATAACAAGCGGTTAAACCCTATTACAGTATTGCAAGATAAGCAGAGGGAGATAAATATGTCATAGCAATATAAAACTTGCAAATTTTCAATCATTTATGTAAAATCGTTTGTTGAGAAATGTAAACATTTGAAAATATATTAATTTTATGCGAAAAAATTAAATATATACAATCCGAGAGAAAAAGTTCATCATTATATTAACTGTTTATTTACTCTTGAGTACCGCCTGTGGTGCCTCAGTAGTAATAACAGGCGTTAAACACCATTAAAATAATGCTGAGTAATGAAAATCTGTCATATTCTTACTTAAAGCGCCAGAATATAAATTTGTATTTTAAGAAAATGCCGTGTTGTTTAAAAGGTACCATACCTACTGCAGCAATTTAGCACGATATAATTTGCAATGCTTTCATTAAATCAGATTACAAATAGCACAAATTAGTGATTAGTATTTAAAAAATATTAAAAAACCACGTAGTGCTGTAAGATTTCCTTTTTACGGGTAACTTGAGAGTCAATGCTGATCCTGCGCTAAACACAGGAAATGAGCTGGCATTTTTCCCAGCTGCAACGCAAGGAACTCTAGCTTTCGTTTACCATATTCATTAATCATTACAGCTGAATAATTATAAATGATTACCTATCATAATCAATTCTACAATAACCTTTTCTCCTTAGCAAAGCTATAACCAACCACCAGCTCCTTTTAGCTTCACCAAATGATGGGGTATAACATACTGAAAAAAGAATAGCTATTTTTTCTTTTAATGTCACTTGCTATGCATGCCAAAAAAATTGTGTCTTTGCATTTTGCAGTCTTTTTTCACGCAATTTCCTTCTTGAAATATTGTTATTGTTAAAATTATATTAAAAACGACCATGCATAAAAACCATTTACCTTTTAGGATATGAATACGCTACCATGGTTAGCTGCTTAAATGTTCCTAAACTGCAGCACAGGCGAAACTTAAGAAACTGACTAACCATGAATGTACACAAATAATAAAGGAAATGCATTTTTGCAAGTGTTTACACAACTTTTTTGTATCTTCTTGTTTTGGTGTAAGGAAATTGTACCACAAAGTTTGTCTACGTATTTTAGTTATCTTTGTACATTTAAGGGAAATTTCTGAAATTAATCGTAAGCGAACACATAGATTAACCATCGATTTTATACTAGAAAGAGTTTACCTGAAAATTAAAACCAACGTAATTTCATTAAGCGAATTATTTAATTCGCTTAATGAAATATTTGTTACAACAGGTGTATTTTAGGATAGGTTTGAGTGAGTTGCTTTAGCGAACTTCATTGCACTTTTACTGCCTATAACATTACTGGACACCGAACTCGATATTTTGGCATGTAAATCAGCATACTGTGCGTTATAATAGTCGCAAAACATTTTAACCTACGATAGTACCATTTTGTAACAGGTGACATGGCGGAAAATTATTAAAACAATCACTGCTATTAACGTCTTTAGCGGCAAAAATCTGCGTAAATAAACTGATATAATAATAATAATAATAATAATAATAATAATAATAATAATAATAATAATAATAATATAATGTTTTCTAATCGTAGAGCGTTAGTGTTGCTAAAGTTATATATATTTTTTATTTTATAGTGTTAGTGCTGTATAAAATTTCAGAAATTACAGTCTTACTGGAATTTAAACTTTGGAGAATATTACTCGTTATTACCAAGTATTTTGTGTGAAAACGTTGCGACTTGTAGAAACTTGTTGACATAGGCTTTCTATGAGGTTTATCACCATGCTATATTAAGGGAGGAATATTGCGCTACTTTAGTTTCCTTGCTATTTGGCATAATCTGTTGCTATGGGTTAGATTTTATTGCCAGTATCAAAAGGCGTACTTAGAAGTATAGTTTATGGTAAATCGCATGCATTAATTTACGTAGTAGCAATTTTTTTTTTTTTTTTTTGGTATAACTCATACCATTTAAGGGTTCTGGTGTAGAGAACGCAAGACTATGTAATAGCTTAACCAGCGAATGTGCAAAGGAACCGATAAATATGTTGACTTTTGTAGAAATTTATTATTATAAATTACTACTTTACTTTTAACCTAAGAACTGCGGTTTAAATGTCCTCCCTCAACCTTTATGATATGAAAAAGCTCTGTAATAGCTAGATTGTTCCCTTTAAAGAACAAAAATTATTCCGGTTTTGAAAGGATCTAAATATTATCCATTTTTAGAGCTCTTGTAACCGAAAGGTTGTGGATTTGAGTCTCATATAGCTTGCAAACCACGCAACAGCTAAACCGTCAGCGTTTAAAAGGGTCAAAATGTTGTTGTTAGTTACTAAATTATAAATACTATGAATTTCCAAAGAAACTGAAATTTTATGGCCGCGGGTTTGAGATGCGTATAACTCGAAAACCACTTAACAGACTTCTAATAAATTTAAAATCCTATAACTACAAAACGGGTGTTAAACACTATTAAAAAAAACTAACCTCTTGGTAAAAATCCTCTTCTAAATACGTTTTGGATTCTAAATAGTTGCTAGGAATGTGTTTTTCTTTTCCAGGCATTTTGTTTTCTTGTGCTTCTCTGCCTTTATACTCATGCACTTGAAATGTTTTATGACATCTAACCAAGAAGACAGGAATTGTCATAATAAATGTTTCCAAAAAGACAATTATAGAACAGTTCAAGTTGCAAAATTATTCTTAATAAATGAAATAGAAAAAGGAAATTAACCTAACCTAATAGCATTAAATTTTAATAAATATTGAAATTTAAAATGTGTAAAAAGATATAAGGTCATGATTGTCATAGTTGACGAAATACAACATTTGCATTATTGCTTAAGCGTGGATAGTAATGTATTTATTCCAGAACCAGGGCGTTTACTCTTTTGGCATTTGGAATATTGAATATTTTCATGCAACTGTCTTCAATTTACGTACAAGAATACTAAGCACAGCTTTTCAACGTTTTTCCCACAATGCATGGGGTTGTCAGTCTGTCGGTCCTGGTGGTATAGTGGTTACCATACTTGCCTCCTAAACCCAAGATCGCGGGTTCGAATCCGGCCAGGACCGATCGATTTTTTCGGGGCGTAAAAATCGTAAGTATGGCTTCCTTCGGAAGGGAAGTAAAACCGTAGGTCCCGTGTCGTACATGTACGGCACGAAAAAGAACCTCAAGCCTGAAAGAGAGGCCTCTGAGCAAAATTTGTTGGCCGTTTCACGCCCTGAGTTGAATGGGACGCCGATGACCTGGGCTGTTAAAGAGCGTCCATAAATAAATCAATCAAAAAAAAAAAGTTGTCAGTCTTACTAAAATTTTGCACTTAGATATGAATGGCTCTGCTGCATGTTACAAGTTTTACTTAAGTCCAAATAACCGATAACTACAGTATTCGCAAAAAAATCCCCTTAGTGTATAAACACCCAAGATTGCACATATGTGCACCAATATTAATCGTCTTAATTACGCGTGAAACACGTAAAAATTAAGATTTATTAATGTATATATTCCTCATCATTACCAATACAGGTAACCTACATTGATTCATTATTTGCAATGGCGCTAAAAGTATTTTACATTTCAGTGTTCTTTATATAATTTAAGCGAAGAAGGATAGTTTTATCCTTTATGATTTCCATACATTAAAATGGAATCTGTGTTGAAAAGTTTAGAAATATAAATTATTTATTTTGTGGTTACTGTTATATACGTGTTTCTTGGAAGTAAATTATGTTATGTTCCACTATTGATACATGGCCAAGGATGTCCAATTTCGTTAAGGCAAACATTTATGAATCAGGGGTTTTTCTAGGTTTTTCTCAATTCACATCAATGATACATGTAAGGGAGATACTTTAAATATAGGCCTGGAACATCTCCTTCGAAAACAAAAAGTGCATTTCATTAGGCTTGCATTACTGCCTCTTCCTTTATACATCGGTCTGGTTACTGTAGATTGTTATGCAACATGTTTTCTCCAGATGCTCAACAGTAAGTCTATGGTGTTTATCCGTCAGTATGAGTTTTTAAGCCATGAAGGATCTTTGACGTCAGCAGACTATAGGACAGTACTTGTAATGGTCTGGCGCACAATGCTTTTATACTGAAGATTTTCATCCACAGAACACAAAACTTTCAGAGCTGGGTTTCTTTTCAAAATAGTGTACAATTGTTTGCTTAACATTTCGGCATATTTTAAAGAAAATGCCCCAAAAATTAAAACAGTCGTGAAGAGACAAACCGCACTTTTCGAGCTTTATCGTTGTTACAGGTAATATCTTTAAATGCGCCTTAATTAACGCTAAGTCCCCAAGTAATTCCTCAAATAAAATTCTGTGAGCGTTGTATTAACAAAGCAAAACTTGCATTAAGGCTGGTATCGAACTCTTTAAATGCACTGAATGCATGCATAGAAAAGAGCAGTTTCTATTCATGTACCTCACGTATGAGTATTAGGTCTGGGGGTAATGGAAGGTATGGAACATTTTCTTTGTAAGCATTAACTCTTATCAAGGCGCTGACAAATATCTTGGTGCTGAATATAAAAGTGTTTACTTCTGGAAAACTTTTCCGGATGATTTCTGCCACTCTGTTAACTGCATGTAAACGTATGATGATGTGAGGATAGAATATTTTCAACGCTGAAGCAACTCGTAACCTGTAGGCTTCAGCATCTGAAAGCAGAATCTGTCTTCATTACCTCTTTCTGGCTATTATGCTTTCAAAGCTTCATTCACAAATCAGGACATTGTGGAATGATACGTTCTCGCTTAGGCACTATATGCAATTAAGTATGGCTATTCACCACATGATAGCCGCAGGCGTCTCTAGTAACATCTACTGCACAACGCAATAGACAGTCCTTTAATTGATTCATATCTTCTATTGTTGAATAGCAATAACGATCTAGATACTTTTTTCTTCAGGTAGATTCTGTTGGTATAGCATGATTGCAGTAGTTTTATAGGAAAATTCGAATCTTTTGGTAAATATCACGATAGATTTGGCGCTACAACAGCTTCACAAAGAGCGCTGTAATTTGTTTTTCTGAATTAAAACGGGACTTGTGTCTTTAACGTTTGTTTTAATTGTTTTGATTTTGACTATTTACGAACGTTTTTTAACACCTCAGATCATTAGCATCCCATTCAATTCACGTCATGAAATGGCCGAAAAATGTTGTTAAGATCTTCTATCAGACTTGAAGTTATTTTAGGTACCGTAAATATACGACACAGGACACACAGCTTTACTTTCCTTCCGAAAGAAGCCATACTTAGGAGTTTTACGCCTGAATACATTTGTCTTAAGAAACTCCATCTCTGTTTAGCGTCAATGTGTTGACTGGTAGCCGCATGCTGAGTTAACTGGAAAAAATTCTCATTCAATTTGTTCGTTGAGCAGAAGACAAAAAAAACGACTTTATTGTTTGTAATGAAATCCGATTTCCCACATCCCTTAATCCACTGTCTTAAAAGCACATTCTTACATCCTTTTTTGTTTTTGGCATTAAAACAAGCGTAGACTGGAAGGCACATAACCTTCAATACTTTATTCTTACAAGAAAATTAGAGCGTAATGAACATATAGAATGTTTTTTTTTTTTTTTTTTGAGTAGTGTTTAACGCCCGTTTTCACTACTGAGGCACCACAGGCGGTGGACACTGATGATACTTGAGATGAAATGATAAATTGGGAAAGGATATTTTTTTTTTTTTTTTTTTAAGGAAGGAAGCGTTCCAGGCCTAAGTTTAGGTACCTCCCCGGCATTTGCCAGTTATGAAGACTGAGGAAAACCTGGAAAAAACCCCAGTCAGGGAGGACGGTCCTGGCGGGATTCGAACCGCGGACCTCCCGCTCACGAGTCCGTGCCTTAACGACCTCGGCCACCCGTGGCGGTCATATAGAATGTCAGCTAGCAGACTCACAGTAAAGTTTACGAATATGTAGAGGGCGTAAAAAATGTATACACACTTTCACAGTAAATATCTATTTAATATATTTCAAATTTGGACCGAAAGACAAAAGTAATGTGTAATATGATGAACTGTAAACAGATGTGACTCACATAGATTATGATAGCGTTGCTATGTGACAGATAAATCAACAATAAACAAATGAACCCAAGATTATTGTAAATCAAGAATGAACAAATGAAGCCCAGATTGTCGTATGAAGTTCTGTAAACAGTTGTGACTCACATTACGTTATGCTAGCGTTGCTACAACAAAATGGAACAAAGATAATCGTTGGAACAGCGGAAAGCAATTTGAAGTGGTAATGGAAGACTGAGAATGTAGTTGAAGTTCAAAGGTAATGGAGATGTGTGTACAGAACAGAACCGCCGTTGGACTTCTGCCTATGGGGAACTCTTAAGGATGTTGTATACCGTAGAAAACCAGCTACACTGGCAGCACTTCAGAAACAAACTCAAATGGTATGTGTTGCAATCGCTGAGGACACTTTTGCAAACGTTGCTCAATCAGAAGTTCAACGTACTCAGAAGTGTATCGACGCCGATGGTGGGCATTTTGAACAACTGTTTTAACTGTAAAAGTCTAAGACGATTAGTGCTCATCATTTTGTTTGTGTGAATTCAGTTTTGTTATGTTAAGGTAGATTTTTTTTTTGTGCTTTAAATGTGCATATATTTTGGCCCCCTCTGTATATATATACACACTAATACACCTACATGTTGCTTTACAAATATGTTATGCAATAAAACTGTAAATTTGCATTTGAGGAACTTCAGAACTTCAAACAGCAGTTTGCCCATCCGTGGTCAAAATTCTGTTTGATGGGATTTCTTACTCCCAGAAATGCCTTGCAAAGTACTACAGTGTCTTTCCTCTTCAAAACAACCTCTTTCTATGTAAAATATATACCTCAAATTGTATATTCGCTGCAGTACGCATTTAGTTCATTCAGTGTGTTGGAACAAAATGCAGTCCGTCCAAGAAATACTATTTTCCGCGCTCTTTTCGTATAATGTGTACAAATGTTAGAGAGTTGAACAATACAAAAAGCAAGAGGTTATATCTACCCCCAGAACTCAATATTAATAAGTTATTCAAGATGTATGATGCTAGAGTTGCAGATCATCTCAAAGTAAAAAAGTAGGTTTTCCAGAATTTTTTTCCAATAATTTCATTCTGGAAATTGGCTCTCCAACAACAGATGCTTGTGGCTATTGTGCACGAATGTTCCATCTACCTAATCCACCAATTTTGAAAACAAAAAATATGAATTTAGAACAGCCTTAGTTCATCACAATTTGAGGGCAAAGTGTTCCATGAGAAACCTATGAACAGAGTCTTATTCTCGTTTGATCTCCAGCAAGTTCAACCTCTTCCTAAACTTTCCACGTGGAAGGCTTACTATTTGTGGCAGATGTCATTTTACGCTCTTTGCATAGCTTAGAAAATAAATCTCCTCATTTTCATTGCTGGACAGAAAACCTGGGTGGTCGTGGGGCCATTAAAGTGTCTTCTGTTCTAACAGATTTCCTCAGTAAGTTCAATTTTATCCTTCTACTACATTTGCTAGACCGGAACAGTAACTTTGTGCATGCTCTTTTATAGTGACCTTTTAAATATTCTCCTCCACAGAAAAAGAATATTTCAATGACTTTTCCAGTTATGGGTCATTCATTTCTGCCCCCCCCCCTACAGAATTCCGAAAAATATCTGAAATAAAAACACCAGAAGAATACAATGAAATGTATGGAAACGTAGGCACTATCCATTTATAGGGTAAAGATTGAACTGTTCGGGATTTTAAGCATTTATGTAATGTGCTTAAAAGTTAGATGGTATTAGGATATGAAAAGGACCATGTTAAAGAAATCAGAAAAAGCAGGAAAGGTTAATGTCGTTGTAAAAATGGAGCCTACTTATAGATTAGATGATCCCTCTAAAATTCCAATCAGTTTTGAAAAGTGGGCATTAAAATGTTTTTGATCCAGATACTGTGATATTGACACCCAAGATTAAACCTACCCAAAGGAATGATGTAGACAAGTTACTGAAAATGAGATATGGTGATAATTGGAAAAGCCTAAAATCACTGAACTTTTATCGTGGTGTAGTTTATCAGACGGTACAAGGTACTATTGAAGATAATGATCATGTTGTTGATGAGGACATCACATGTGATTGCCTTGAAGAGGAAAAAAGATTGAGGATGTTCTAGTTAAACTGCCTTGTTAAGATAATATTAAAAGGGGATAAATAATAAAATTTGCATTTAAAATTTATATGTGTTGTTTCAAACATTAATAAGCCCATGTGTTCAATGCAAAACGCAACTTGTCCAGGCACTATTTTGTTAATTGTACCCGAACTTTATAAGAATTTATTATTTTGTTTTGATTTTTGTTTTTTTTTTACCTTATAGCCTGTAAGGTGTTTATCTCAAAGTTACATTTTTTTATTTTTGTTCATCTCTTTTAGTTTGGTTGTTGTGCCTTTTTCTGATTCTTGAAAAGTTTATATTTGAGGGCAAACTGCTTTTTGGAACGATGCTCCTCATTTATATGCATATAAAACTTTACATATGAAATTGGGAAATTAAACATAGTAGATTAATAAAATGTGTATCATAAGTAAAAGCAAACTAAATATGCATACCTCAGTATCACAAGCATTAAACACAATTTAAAAACTACTGATAAAATGGAAAATCGATTTTAAAACGTGTTATGGGGCATTTAAGTTAAAAGAAAAGAGGAGGTCTGATTCTAATCTAATAGTTTCAGCATCAATGCATATTTATTTTGAATTAGTTTTAAAATCCCTTTCGCATTATATCGCCATATATACACTTTAAATATAAGGAAGTAGTGAACAATTAACGGTACAGTAAATCAAGGCAATAAATATAGCAAATTCTACAGAAGAACAAGTGCTTAAAATGCAAAATGATGTTAGGATCTTACCTTGTTATCAAACCACAGTTCAGAAAGGAATGATTTTTTTTAATGATTTATTTACTGACGCTCTTTAACAGCTCAGGTCTTCAGCGTCCCATTCAACTCAGGGCGTGAAACGGCCGACAAATTTTGCTCAGAGGCCTCTCTTTCAGGCTTGAGGTTCTTTTCCGTGCCGTAAATGTACGACTCGGGACCCACGGCTTTACTTCCATCGGTCCTGGCCGGGTTCGAACCCGCGATCTTGGCTTTAGGAGGCAAGTATGGTAACCACTACACCACCAGGACCGACTAGTTCAGAAAGGGGTTGCTGCACATAGACCATGCTGATTTGACACTGAAAGTGAAAAAGGATCTATTTTGTACAAACAGGGAAACATAGGACACCGATATCAAAGTATATATTTGGGGATGTGTGTGGCAAATTGCAAAATTCACCAAAATTAATGACTTTTTATAATTTCAGAAAATAGGATATATTTACCTCTGATCTTACCGACTCAGATTTTTTCTTGTGAAATTATCCTAAAGAAATGGTTTTCCATGACAAGCTCGAACTCTACAACAGCTATAGGGAAAGATCTCTACGGAAATCACAAGAATACTGAGGGGGTAATATTGCACACGTTAAGGAAAATATGAACCGGCGCGTCGAAATATGCACGGTGGGGGACGACACCTCATATAGTATATATTTGTTCTAAATTGATTTTTGTAAGTCTTCCGCGAATTTTGCTTTTCTTTTCTTTCTTTTTTGGTTATTTCAGACTTACACGTAAAAGCATTTGACTTGGTTCCGTAACTTCAGCACACCTATAGCAATGTTTTCAGAGATTATAAACAGGTGTTAGACAAGCAATTTGGGTTAGGAAATAGTAGTAGACGATGAAAAATAACGTAGATATGTGCTGATAAAAAAGTTACCTTGTTAAAGGGAAATTATTTTAAAATGCGCTTCAGAATACCTTTACGTCTACTTCGTGAGCGAGTAAATCCCAATTTTTAATAGTTCATCATTAACCTTTTAAATAAACAATGCTAAAATGCTATAAAATCTCGGTCATTATGACACTAAACAATAGTTAACTATTTATCGTATTGTGTAGCTTATCCCAGACTAGTGCAAAATATCCCCCTGTGTAGCCTGATGGATGAAGCAAAATACTTTGGTTTCCAATATCGTAGTTTCTGGTCCTCTAGAGTAGGATTTTATAATGCTCTTTTTACATTTTTTCTTTTAGTTATTTGCGGACGCCAGAAGTGTGCACCTCGTGGGGCGCAATTGAATGAAGTTATACTACCAATGTCGTCCACCATGGGAAAAATTGGCGCTAATGTCGTTTTTGTGGCAGTTTTGGTGCGTCATTTGAATTGCGCGTAGCAGAACTTTTCTGTTAAGTTCATATATTTACAAAAATATATTTAATACAAGTACAACTATGATTTTAGTTTTTTATTATAACTTAAAACAAGTACAAGAATTTTTTTTTATTTTGTTTGTTTGTTTGTTAGCATTTTGGAATCATTTTCTTACTGTCCGTTATGGTTTATTTAATTTACTTTTTTTTTAATATTTTTAACTAAATTCATAGCAGTTTTGAAATAATGTTTTATTGTAAGCCATGAATTTTTGTTTATTATTGTTAGGTACATGCATGTGGCGATCAAAAGTTTATATATATATATATATATATATATATATATATAATTTTTACGTTACCGTAGGCAAAAAGGTTGATAGCCGGGCAAGAGATTAACTAGATTAAATTGTAAAATCTTATTTTTTGGACCCACAAATTAAACTGTGTGCCGCACGGCTTTTCGTGCAAGTATATGTATGTGGTGATGAAGGAATCTAATCGGCGAAGAGATGACGGTAATAAATAATGTAGATGGTACTTATAAAGATGATAGAGCGGGTGAAATCTGCAAAGGACGCCTCATCAGGAGATGTAGATGTTGACACGACGACGTCCAAGTAGAGACTGAGGGAAGAGGAAGTCAGGTTGGCATGTAACGACTTTCCGCGTGCACGCTCAATGCCATATGACGTCACCAATTAAGTTTCACCATAAACCTTGCCGTATGGCATCACCAAACAAATTAAGACCTGTACAAGATATCTGGCGCCAAGGTGTCGGATCGTTGTAAACCTGTTCGAACCTGCATACCTAGTTGGTGAGGTCACCAGAAACCAGTTACACTATTTAATTTTGCAAAAAATGGTTATGTTGTGGAAAAAGAGGGTACATTGCAAACCAAAAATATTTCTACTTTTTGAATACTTTCGTACACAGAACGTACTTGTTGATGTTGAGAAGCAAAAAATGATTATTTGAAACCATAAAGTTAGGTACAGTAATTAACTTTACAAAAATAAATTATGTTGCGTGAAAAGTCTGTTTCGTTGTTCACCATGGGCTACATGCTACTTCAGTTACGTTACTAACTCTCATTATTAGTAAAATTAATGAAGTTAATATACGTGTGGGAGGTGACAGTTGTATCCACCGGATGTAATGAACTTTGTACCGCGCACACGTCCAGAAACCCATCTGCATCGTTTCATTAAAAAAAAAAATAAATAAACATAATTACTAAGGAAACAGATTCAATTCTAGAATTTGCCTGTATATACATGAGATCATGTCCTATAACATTAAGATTGAACATATCCCGGGGAAAAAACATCTTAACGCCATGCTATCACATGTGGATCATTCCTCCAACATCCCGGAAACCCTGGCACACCCTAACCACAAAATAGTGGTGATGAGATTAGAACGAGGGGAAATTAAAAACCTAAAATTAGATCTTAACAATTTAAGCAATCTGCAGAAGAATGGCGACGAGCTCAAAGAAATGGTTGCCAACGTTCCAGTTTTGGACAGAGATGTAATCAGTACAATCGCAAAGCTTAAAGACACCCTCCTATAAGTTCCACGGGCGACGAGATGTCCAAAAATGGAAGCCCGTATTCCCCAGGACAATGGAAGAAAGACCCATCATGCTTTCCACAATGCTTCGGGACATTCAAGAGTCACAAAATCAGCCGAGCGAGATGGAGCTCTGTAGAAGAGCCTTGGAGCGAATTAGAAAAAGGGCCTAGAAAATAAAAGAGAATACGAAAAGACACCAATATAAATGGATCCCCGAGGAAAACGAACTGGTGCTTGTCAGGACAAAAAGTTGTCCAGCGTTATAAGAGGAAGATATCACAGGATGGAATTGTTGTTCAAGTGCCATATGAGCAAATTTGGGCAATATACCTATCAATTGGCGGATATAAAAAGCCATAATATCCTTGGCAGATACCATAAACAATTGCTTAAGCCCTATAGAAGTCCGGAAGGGAACTAAGAGTTCATAGCATTTTGTAATACAATTATTATTTTTTTAAATTGTTTAATTGCGTGTCATTTTGTAAATTTTGTCTTTGTGAACAGACGAATTTTTATGTAAATTATTAATTATACGTTTTAAATGGAGACGGTAATTGTTTGCTATCATTAAATGCATTGGTATAAACTTGGAATTACCAAAATTATTGTTAACATAAGCCTTATGTGTAAATCCATGTGCTTACAATTGAGTGAGAAGTGAAACAGTGAAAAATCAACTCAGCGACCTTAGAGCAGAGTGAGGTGCAACTGGAAGTAGTGATAGGTCGAAGTGATGAATGCTGGTACCCATTGTGAGTCTTGTGTGCCGAAGAGGGTGGTATATAGAAACAGGTGTACACAAAAACGATCACACCAAGATATGATGAAACATTTAAAAAGAAAAGTAAACTGGTTAGGTCACACAGAAGCTAGGAATATTTATAATGTTAATGGTTTTCCACTTGTATTTTTTTTTTTATTTTATTGAATAAAATTCAGGTAATTTATATTTCTTTTGTATATACGAATGTGCTTTATAATGTTACATTCTGAAACATTATTTTCTAAATGGAAAGAAATTCTCAAATTGGTGACATTTGTAGCAGTATCTATCACCGGCGCCCTAACTGCATTTTTTTTCTTGATTGATTTATTTATGGACGCTCATTAACATCTCAGGTCATCAGCGTCCCATTCAACTCTGAGCGTGAAATGGCCGACAAATTTTGCTCAGAGGCCTCTTTTTTCAGGCTTGAGGTTCTTTATCGTGCCCTAAATATACGACACGGGACCCACGGATTTACTTCCCTTCCGAAGGAAGCCATACTTACGATTTTTACGCCCGAAAATATCCATCGGTCCTGGCCGGGTTCGAACCCGCGATCTTGGGTGTAGGAGGCAAGTATGGAACTGCATTTCAATATGTATATGTTTGCATATACTATTTTAATTTCATTGTTTTCCTCGGGCATATATTATTCTTTATTTCATTATTTAAACAGTAACGATAATCGCAATACTTGTAACATTTTATTTAATTGTGAAAATAGTGAATAGTGAATGAATGTTAGACTACGATTTTTAGATTGGCATCGGGAGAAGAATGCTAATATTACATTGCAGACTTTTCATGTTACATAGGAATCGAAGTGAAAGGCAACACTTGGCATTCAAAGCTACCAGTAATGAGTTTTTTTCGAGCGTTGTATGCATGGTTTTACACTGTGTACGTTAGCCCGCTAAATTTGTGCACATTACCAAAATGTTCTATGCAAATAGACCAATCAGTGTGAGAATTTTAAATTTTTAAAGCCTGGGGATGCTCCTGGGCACATTTGTGTAGCCCTCGGAGGCTTGACATCAACACGTTGGCATACAAGTCGAGAGGTTTTATATAAAAACACAATGCGTCCAGTTACAGGGACTCTCAGATACTCTTCATTCATTTATTCAGTCGACGACGAACATCGGTGATCAGGCATCAGGTGCGTAACTTACATATCATGCAATTGGGAAGCATCTGCGTGAGACTAAGATCAAATCTTCGAATAATAAACAAATAATAATCGATTGCAAGCTCTAATCTTATGAGAAACTTGTACGGTAGATCAGTACCTAGAAAAGTCTTGCCATGCTGTGTGAATCAGCTGATAAAGTGATTGTGTACAAATCCCAAAAGCTCGCGGTCATCAGAAGTACTTAGCTTGCCAGTGCGCCTAGTCAATTAACTACTAGTTCAAGGGTTAAGGGGCATTCATTTCCCGATACGAAAAATAGCTTCTTTGTAGCTTGGAATCAGGTCAATAAAGACACTTTTCTAGCCGCCTATCTACCTCCACGGGTGCCGAGATCGTTAAGGCGTGGACTCGTGAATGGGAGGTCTGGGGTTCAAATCCCGCCAAGACGTCCTCCCTGACGGAGGTTATCTTCAGGTTTTCCTCAGTCCCCACAAATGCCGAGAGGTACCCTGAACTTAGGCCTGGAACGTTGCCTTCCTTAAAAAAAAAATACTTTCCCAATATATCATATCATATATCATCTCATTTATCATCAGTTTCCACCACCTGCTGTGCCTCAGCAGTAAAAACGGGCGTTAAACACCATTAATAAAAATACCTACCTTCGTGTGTTTATATTTAAACGAACTTCCTCTCCCCTTCCATTATGTGAGAATAACGAAATCGGTGAAATCCCTGAGATTTAGGTAATCGGCGAGAGCAACGATTATCTGATACGCCCACGCAGCAACAACTGAATTGCAGAACCGGACCAACCTCCAATGGAGACAAAACTTCCACAACAATAGCCCATTTAAAGCACTTAGCAGCATAGGCACATAATAGAAAGGTTTACCTACACAAAAATCACAGTCCATGTTGCTTGTAAACTGACGGGATGCAAGCTACTCTACCATTAATTAAAGAGTTAATCTTTCAAACCTATGGAACATTTCCTTATTCCATTCAGAATTGTGAAATTGCTTAAAAGGCCTTTTACATTTTTATATTATGGCGCATTTAGGTAATAATAATGTATGAACAATATCTATGATATTGTTCATACATTATCGGAACCTACTGTTTACCCAATGATTGTGGTTGGGGGAATACTACCTCATTGAAGAGGTGTATGCGAAGTAAAGATAAGCCGCGAAGGCAGAGAGGAGATGCTTGGAAGAAGATAGACGTATTGCCATGTGAGCTCGGTGGTGCATCTAGTAGCGACCTGATGGAAATATAACAGTATTAAGTGTAACCTATAGATTTAATAAATGGAGACCGCCTGTGGTGCCTCAGTAGTAAAAACGGGCGTTAAACACTATTAAAAAAATAAATAGAGAATGTGTGTAAAGTGTATGCATTCGTGGATATGTGTTCTGATTTCTGGTTTCCCCTCAAACCCCTCTATTTTCGATCCCGTGGTTTAATTTCCATTTTAATATGAGCTAGCCCCTTTTCGAGATTAGATTTTTAGTTTTCAGGAACTTGGGAGTTGTTTTAAGATTATTTACGACATATGATGGAGGAGCCGGAAATTAATAAATATAATGCTGTGTAAAAGTTTGTGTAAAATTTTGGTAGCTGTAATTTATTTTTCTTTACCAAAAATTCTTTCATGAATCAAGATATGTTAATATGAGGCGCAATTTTTCTCCCTCTTATATATATATATATATATATATATATATATATATATATATAGGCTTGGTTTAATACTTACTTTCATATTAAATTAATTTAACTTTGGATATTTTCATAGTGCTATGAGTGTATGAATTTTTAAATTTATTACGTAAATTGTTTTTTCGTTGCTTGGTGAGCGTCGGCCTTTTCTTCTTCCTTCTTTGCTTGTTTAGTGTTTTCTAATGTCTCGTATAAGTTTCTTTTCTAAACTTTTCTCCCGTTTCATGTTCATTTTCATTTTCTCTATTTTCTTTCTTTTCCTCTTCTCTGAAATTACTTGTAAGTAAAAGTTGATATTAACATTATTGCAGTACTGATTGTAGCGCATTCTATTACATGTCTTTGTTTTCCTTTGCATTTAAATTTTATACTGAGTTATTCATACTTAAAGCATTTTTGTGGCGTCGACCATTCATCTTAACAATTACGCATTCTTAATAGCATTTTCAGGCCAAGTGTGTCGGCTGCAACTGGCAACCTGCATACTTTTATTTTCGTCATTGTAATACTGTCAGTTGATAGTTTATGTCTTTTTTATCAGCATGTAGGCTGACTGACTCCATTATAAACGTTCATATTATTTGGTAGTGTGGCTTTATATTTGTGTCTACGTGCTTTCATAAACGATTTGGCGTCGTGGTAGTGTACATGTTCTTATTTTCTCTCTCTCATAATGTAATATTGATATTTTCCATTCTTGTGGTTATATTTTGATTCTTGCTAATGTGTATTATGGATGTTTTTATTTATTTATTTTTGGTTTTGCGATTTCTGTTTGCGTTATTTGTGAACTAGATGATGATAAATCTGTAGAGAATTTCTAAAATGAATGATTGTTACATCCTAATTTCGATTTTAAACAAATGCCCACAATACTTTCTAGTAAAAGTTCAAACTGCGTTTATATGTATCAAGTACGTATAATAATAATAATAATAATAATAATAATAATAATAATAATAATAAATTTTGATTTAATCATTCTATTGTGTCAGGTTTAACAATGCAGGCGTTGTGAAGGAAACAAGTGTTGTTTCCTTCACAAGTACATTTGCGATATACCGGCGCGATTACATACTACTTATTATGCACAAGAGTTGCTTAATTTATAATATCTAAGATGAGGTTATAAAAAACGCTTTTTAGCATCCCTGCAGGCGTTTGAGGAACTCCCTCCCCTCATACTAATGTGATAATTATTTTTGTATAACGCAGTTTTTAATATGATATATATTTCACAATTTGGGCTTAGGAAATCGTTACATCTTAGGCTTAGCTTAGGCTAACCTTCAATTTTTTTCCCAAGGTTTTGATTTTTGTGATTGTGTCATGTATGTATGAATGAATGAATGTAATTTTTCTGTTTTGTGCTGTGACCTACGGTAGTAGTGTTAGTGGAACACGTATTAGCGTGTTTGAACACTGAATTGTGGCTGTAATTTCCATGCGGTTGTTGGGATATGGTGCCCGTTAGTGAAGGATGAAGATTTTATGTAGCGCTGCATTGTGGCTGTGATGTCCATGTGGTTGCTGGGATTTATATATTGCGCCAGTTTGGTGAAGGTTTTAGAGCTCGTGGCGGCGATGTCCGTGCTGAGGCTAGGGTAAATGGAATTTCCCCACGACGGTAGTCATATAATTCCTCGTTGTGCCAAAGGATTATGTACGTGTGTTTGTCTAACAGTACAAACTTGTTTTTTTTTTTTATAGGTTATATTGGTACTGTGGCTGTGATGTGAGTGACAACATGGAGTTCAAGAATTATGAGGAGTAATGTTTTTTATATAGGAATGTTATTTCTTGTGTATGTTCACATAGTTTGGAAGATAAGTTCAGCTATTAGTGTACATAGTTATAGTTTTCCTATTGTGACATTAACAGTGTGCCACTTTCCAAGATATTAATTTAAGGGGTATGTATTCTGTAGTGGTAAAATTCTTTTTATCATATTAGTTGTACAACCCATTTGTTTAACATTTGAATTATGACTTTTCCCATGTTGATCTTTCACCCTGCATATAGGCTAAATAATAAGAATTCTTCAAAATTTATTCTGATTTTACTTTTTTGTACCTATTAAAGATTTAATTAAATATAGTATTTTAATCTTAAAGTATACTGTTTTTTTTTTTTTTTTTTTTTTTTTTTTTTTTGTATAGTTATCGCAGATTTCTGCCACAACGTCGTTAGGAGTGCATTTAGTGCGACTATAATTGATAGCCCTCATTATCTGAAGATCGTGAGGAAAGATTGCTAGTGATTTAGTTATTGTTATAATTCTGTTCAGCAAAGTTGGCAATCCGTATTTTCTACTAAATTATGTCATTATCATTGTGATATTTTTTCATCTTTTCTTCAACAGTGCGCCCAGCTTTACATTATTGTAAATAGCAACAACTAAAAAATAATTAATAAATTAATTGTTCAACGATCAAGTAAAGAAAAAATAAAATTCAATTAAAATAAGGGAGAAATTTAAAGACAAAAATGTAAAAACAGATAAGATAGATATTGTAAGAAAAAGAAGAAAAGATGTAATAACGGACATTGGTTAGCTAATAACATATATCATTTTATAGTGTTAGATTGTATGTACATATTTTGTATAGGGAATTTTTGTTTTGTGCATGCAGTATTAAGTGTATCATATTTATTTTTGTTGCTTATGTTTCTGTGTGTCTGTGTATATAGTGATTCTGTAAAATTTCATAGGGCGCTCCTTGTATAGAAAATATACACTGCTGCTGAAATGTTTGTTATGCAACGTGATATTAAATATATCATGTATATGGTTACTTTTCATTGCGTAACTGTTTTATGAACCCCAGAACTTGATTATCGTAATTGTTTGTACTGTTTTTGGAATGTAATATCGTCATTTCATTGTACTTTTGTCTTTATGAACCAAGATTGTCTAATTTATGTTTTGCTGCTGCACTATTTGCTGGGAACGGTGAGCTAGTAATTTAAGCGTCCACTCTAGTGCAGCCGAACGAGAAACTGTGTACCCATTTCCTGACTGGCACCTAATGTAGCTATGTCGCCACCTTTGGTTGGGCTAGTTGCTTGCACAAACCAGGAGCTACGAGTTCAATGACTGTAGGATAGGGCCCACCCTGCAGCACTGCACACTAGTATTAGGATGCTCCTGTTTCATTGTGTGCTAGTATTGCATTTCCCGCTAAGTATATAAAAGATAGGGGCATTAATTACTACTTAATACACTTTGGTGCAGAAACATTGTGTTTACGAAGATACACAAACTTTACAATACATTTTACAGCTTAGCGGTTTATTGTGGTTGTTATAGACTTCATGTTAATGTTTATTCATGTTTTTTTCCCTCTCAATCGACTAGGACGCCAATTAGGGGAACTAGGGGCAAATGCGTTGCATTTAGGTAATATCAATATCCTATGATATTGTTAATAAATTATTGGAACCTGCTGTTTAGCCACGGATTGTGGTACCGCCACGGGTGGCCGAGGTCGTTAAGGCACGGACTCGTGAGCGGGAGGTCTGCGGTTCGAATCCCGCCAGGACCGTCCTCCCTGACTGGGGTTTTTTCCAGGTTTTCCTCAGTCTTCATAACTGGCAAATGCCGGGGAGGTACCTAAACCTAGGCCTGGAACGCTTCCTTCCTTAAAAAAAAAAAAAAATATCCTTTCCCAATATATCATTTCATCTCATGTATCATCAGTGTCCACCGCCTGTGGTGCCTCAGTAGTAAAAACGGGCGTTAAACACTACTCAAAAAAAAAAAAAAAACCGATTGTGGTTGGAGGAATAGTGTGTCGCTGATTAGGGGTATGTGAGGGAAAAGGTAAGCAGTGAATACAGGGTTGTTTTTTTTTTTTTTTTTTTTTTCCGGGAGGAGGATTGGGAGAAGATAAGCATACTGTCATGTCTGCTCGGTGATGCATCTAGTAGCGACCTCATGGAAATATAACAGCTCCATGTGTAACCTACAAATTTAATAAATAAAGAATATGTCTAAAGTATCTGGATTCATGAATCTCTATTGTGATTTACGGTTTCTTCTTCAAGTCCCTTAATTTTAGAATCCCGTGATTTAAGTTGAATTTAACATGAGCTAGCCCCTTGCCACAACCGTGCGGAGATTAGAATTTTAGTAAAGTTTCACGAAGTTGATTTAAGGTGATTTGCGACAATGTTACATTGGGACTATTCAGCACTATAGTAGTACAATAAACAAACCCAGCTTGCATAAATTGCAGTTAGTTTTTTTATAAAAATGAATAATATCCTTTAATTCCACTAAGCCTTTTAGTTGACTAATTGTGTCTCGTGATCAGCACAGCAATTTTTTCTCTTGTGGGAATGCATGTCCTTGTTTAAAGTGGTCAAAAACCATTGAAAGGATAGGTATTGAAAAATGAGAAATTAATGAAGAAATTTTTGACCATTTACCATGTAAATTTTACTTTAATTCTTATAAATCAAAAGAAAAAATGTAGGAGGCACTATTTTCTGAATGAAACTACTATAAATGTTTTACATAAAGGTTTAAATCTTTTCTTCTGATCTTGTGAAGCGTATTGTGTACGTCTGATATGGTATTATACAATAGTGCTGCGTTTACTTTTTTGCATTAGGAGAATTTCAATAACTTTTTAATAGTGTTTAACGTCCGATTTTAAAACTGAGGCATCACAGGCTCTAAGCACTGATGATAACATGCAGTAAAATGATAATTTGGAAAAGGATTTTTTATAGGAAGGAAGCTTTCCATGTCTAAATGTGAAGTACCTTACCGGCATTTGCTATTTATGAGATTAGAAAAAATATCTGTAGGGGAAAACGGTCCTGGCGGGAATCAAACCCCAGACCTCCAACTCACGGATCAGTGCCTTAACCTCTCAATGGTATAATAACGTATTACTTATTCAGTACACCATTCCTAAACGGGAATTTATTCGCCTATCCTGGATCTCTTCATTACCAAATCCGATCTGAAAACGGCAATGTTTACCATCGTATTGGTAAGATATAATATTCATTATGTACAATGGTTGATGCTTTCCCTCTAAAGATTAAAAAGGATTATTATAATTACTGCTATTATTAGTATTGATATTATTTAACATTGCGATTTATAAAGATATTACTGCAAAAAAAAAAACAATTCTCTTATTAGGTTTACGCATTTACATTCGCTTTCAATTCGGCTTACAATACAGTCCTATTTTTCCTTTTACTGTTCGCATTGTGGCTGATGAAGTCACTTGTTGTTTAATTTAAAATTGTTCACCTTCCATACGAGGTGTTTCTTACGGAGTAAAAACTGTGCATTGCGTACTTAATCAGGATTATCAATTAGAAATCGGCATCTCATCGGCGATTTTGAAAAATGAAAAGAAAATGTACATTTATTACTGAACACTAGAAGGCAATGGCATAACATTAATGATGCTGTTAATGTGAATAATTAAATAATGAGCACAAAGCAATAGGAATAAAACGCAACGTGAATTTTGGAAATTGAGATTAACCTAGTTCGAAGTTTTACCAATTTTAACCGGCAAAATTGCAGCATTAGAAAAATGCAATTAGTCGCCATTCACAAAATTATTGAGCAACATTGGGTGTCTTACAAATATCTAATAAAAATTAAGCTGCTGGGATGTCATAAGTGTCAACCCCAATGTTAAAAGCATTTAACATTGTATTTGCACTCCATGTTCCGGATGACCCTCACCATGTACAAAGGAAAGAGTAGCAGAAGAGATAAATAAAAGTTGTTTCAAGAATAATGCAGCTACACCGACAGCATAAGGGACTATGCCAAATACATCACATTCATTGCCAGAAAGGAGAATAAAATTGAACTAAAAGACAAAATAAAGTAACAAGTATATGATACATACAACACCGCAAGCTAAGACTAGCAGAAAATCTTTGCACGACTTCTCTTTAATGAATACCCCATGCTGTCAAGGAAAAGAGGCGTACACTATCGGGCAAAGACAAGACATCGCTGTTGCGAAGGCGTTATATAACCAGTACAAACATGACATACTTTTGCAAACAATTTCTGACTGCGGTTTGCAATAAGTGTCATTTTCATTTATTGAGAAAGTCAGTATGAGCCATTTAAAGCCTCTAACGCATGGATAGTTGAATTCAAAACAATTGAATTACGTTATTAGATTGTGGAAAACTGCAACGCTTAAAACAACACTTAAATGCTATCGCAAACCGAGTTAGTAGCTGTTAAGAACATCACGCAAATTTTACATAATTCTAGTTATAATTGAAGATATAATATAATTATAACCTTGCCTCATCCCGCCGAGTTTCGAGCTAGTGTAATCGCTTTTTAAGTAATCACTGCCAAGAGACTTCTAGTAATTCTCCAGTTTTGTCACTGTTAATCTCGCTCCAAAGATGGAATAAAAACTAGGAATAGTTCCTGTTTCTCATATTATTGCGAATATCTCGGGTGTCTTAATTATTACATTAATAATAAATTATTTATTCTCACTTCTGCACCTGATCTTTGTTAGCACAAGCCTCTACTGAAAGAGATTGCAGAGATGGTTCTCTGATTGAACTCTGATAATTTCATTTCTCACGCCGTGCATCACATCAAAGTAACATAAATTTGCAGCCTGTCACCTGAAATCTTATTTCCAGGTGAAAACAGCATCAAGATTTCTCCCGTATCATACGAGAGGAGACGTCATAAAGTGCGATTTTTCCAGGAGAAACTTAAACAAACTCCAGCTCACGTAAATTACATTTAAGTAACAAATCTAGAATGTTTCTTCAGGATATAAGCATCAGATGTTTCATAAACATATGAAATGTTTACATATTGCAGACAGGTAAATAATATTTGACGTGGGTTATTTCGGACTAAAATAATAGAAATTAAAATGCTATACTACTAAAGGAATAAAAAATACAGCTTTACAAACTACAACACATATTAATAGCTATCTTCTCCATTGCTGTTATCTGATTCATCACTATCTGCTACCTGTTTATTGAAAGTTGAAGATTTCAAAGAACTGATGACTTTCTGTAAACATTTTTTCAGGTCCTCTGTATTTGGCCGATCTTTAAATGTTTATTGTCCCTTACGCTTTGATACCCTTTTACGGATATTCACTATTTCCAACGACCTGAATAACTGTCGCGTGTTTCTATATGTGGATATTCTCTTTCGATCCTATACCTCCTCGGTTTGCTTTAGCTTCACTTGACATGTAGGAGACGGAAGAAAACCAGACACTATTGTGATCTGCTTTTGAGAAGTTCCGCTGGATACAAAGCATAAAAAGCTGACTTAAGTGCCGAAAATACGCTCATTTTATTTAAAGCAGCCGCTGTTAGCTGGCAATGGTAATTTTGTTGGAAACTTTAGTAACAAAGGCTGTTTTTGTGCGACTGATACCTATTGCGTCTGGCACAGATGATTTTGAAGTCTAAATACATTTTAAATTGTAAGGAAAGTGCAGAGTTATCAAACTCATTTTCGTTAAAAAATACTAGATGTGTTTCTGTAATAACTAATAATGTCTTCAACTTGTCTGTACGATTGACATAAGTATCTTTGAGCTGGAAATGTATCGTCCGAGAACTTTGGAAGTCGAAGCTGGAAGTAACTGCAATATAATGATGGCTTCCTTGAAAATAATGCCTTTAATTAATTTAAAAGTATAAGCTTGGTTTTTAGTTGTTCTTTGATCTTAGATAATGGGAATTTCTGACTGGATTTAAAGTTTAATGCAGAAACTTGATACTCTACAGTCTACGGTGTCGGGATTGAAACTTGAACAAGATTAATACTTGCATTACTACTGACCGAGTGCAAGTTACAAGATTTGATCCATGATGAATATCATTTAATAATAAGCAAGTGTGGTCATGAATCCTGATAATGCAACTGAAATAAGACAAATCCCAAAAGAATCCACCGGTAAAATTCAAATTTTGAAAAATCATTTTTTGTAAAAGAATCTTAATAATAATGGATGAAATCTCATTTTCAGAATTGCTTTATAGAGAAATCGTTGTCACTTCTCATTCACTTGCCATCTCAATTAGCTAAAATGATCGGATATATTACATTACTCGGGTTATATTACTAATCAGTTTAAATTATTTGTTTCAAAAATGGAAGATGAATTTTTAACATATTTCGGTTTAACTTATTTAACTTTGGTGTACATTCGTTCTTGACCAGATGCTCTATGTGTACTGCACTTTTTTTATTTTAATGGATTTATGAATGTTGATGACTTGCGTTTCTGTACTGTATCAACTTCATGAGTAAAACTGCTAAAATTGCAAAGACAGTGAGTTTATATGAATTAGGGCCCGAGATTTTATGTTAATAGTATTTAACGCCCGCCCCAACTTCTGAGGCGGCACAGGCTGTGGGTACTGATGATGTATGACATGAAATGAAAAACTGGGAAAGGGTGATTACTTTTTTTAAGGACGGAAGCGTTCCAGACCGAAGTTTTAGGTACCTTCCCGGCACTTGCCATTTATAAGGATTGAGGAAAACATGGTAAAAAAAAACTCATTCAGGGAGGACGGGCCTGGTAGGAATCGAAACCCCAGAACTCCCCCTCACGAGTCCGCGCCTTAACAACCTCGGCCACTCATGGCGGTACTGGGCGAATGAGCGCGGTTACTTAGTGCAACCGACGCAACCGGAAAATGGGAGAAAGAATAGCCGAGCGTAAAATTGGTACTTTTATTTCAGAATTTATATATCTGCTGGAAGCATAAAGTGGCACTGAATTTAGTAATGATAAGTACTAATTTCTGTTATAAGGGATATTGTAAACGGTGCCCCTCAGTTGCAATAGATTGTCAGTATCTGCATAGTAAATTCCTGTTTCGTCTAACAATTATTTCGCAAGAACGCGGTGGTTGGGAAGTTGTTTCTTGTAATCGAGACATGCTGTCCTCGTAACATTTTAATAAACTGGCGAACAGTTTCTCTTCCTGGAACACGAATGCCAGGATATTTTGTTGCAAAGTGTCTTACAACTTCTTGCACTCAGCTCAAGTATGGCACACAAATGTCGATCTTCAAGACTGCTACATTTATATAGTGGCATAACTGATGAGGATCAATAAGACAAGTAACACACCGGGAAACACAAGAACACACAGGTACTTGCTGGCAAAGTCTCCCTCGAACTAGTCATATAAAAGAGACATAAAAATATTGAATAAAAATATTGAAAAAGTGTTGCAAAAAGTTTATAAAAATAACACAGGTTATTTTATTAGAAGAACAGCCAGGCTTTAGAAATGGAAAGTAGTGCATGAATAATATGTTTAATTTGAAACAACCGATGGAAAATCATAGAGAGAATAATTTCGAACTATATCTATTATTTATTCAGTATGTAAAGGCGTTCAGTAATGTAGATAGAGGCATCTTAAGTAATATTATGCATCAAAGAGGGATACGTGATTATCTAATAAAGGTTATAAAAGAAGTGCGTGAAGGAACCAGATTAACTATAAAAAAGAAGAAAAAGTACTCTCTGCCAACGTAAATTTAGGTGTCTGATAGGAGCGTAGCCTATTATCAGTCCTCCCTCTGTACTTAAACCTCCTTCTTTATCTTCTACCTATCCTTTAGAAATGTTTATTAACCCACTTTTCAATTTGATTATGATTCTAAATTTTCAGATGACATCACCCCGAAAGATAACTTCGGCGAGAAATATGCAATAAATAATCCTAATTCTTCCGGACGATAAAGCATCTTCACTAGTGTTACAGGACATTTCCTCTTACAATAACGAATCTTTCAGACAGCTTGATGATGTCACTTGTTAGGGTGTTCCGACCCTAAAGTCAAGTTTAATCAAGATATTGCTTCATTTATCGCTTCTTCTAGTACTGCAAAAGGACTTCGCCCCCTAGACATCACTCTGCTTACTCCTCATGTCACTCGTACTCCCATCATATATTTTTTCCATAAAATTCATAAAACAAAAAGTCCAGGCAGCCCAATAGTAGCCAGTTTCGATTCCCGCACAGAAGGCATTTCTGCCATAGTAGACTTTTGGTTACAGCCATTTGTTACATCTAGGCCGCCCTATATCAAAGATTCCTAAATTTGTTTGAGCATGCTTAAGAAAGTTGACCCTTTGGCACATTCTTATATACTTCTGTCCACTATCGATGTGATGTCACTTTATATTAGCAGCTGTTAGACATTTCTTGGACTTTCGAGCACCTCCTCATACCGCAACCACAGATTTCATTTGTCACCTAGCTTATAAATGTTATTTTCAAATTAAAAGCACTGCAATCGGCACTAGAATGGCACCGTCTTATGCCAGTCTTTTTATGGCTCGCTTAGAGGATATTTTTATAAGTCTTACAGCAGTATCTTCATTTTGATAGCTGTCTCCCCCTGCATATCAAATGATCTATTCCTTTTTCTCTTTCAATCCGTGGCAGTCTTAAAAATTTTTTTTCGTATCTTGATGTCTATATTAAAAACCTACCTCAAAGGTTCCAAGATAAAAAATATCTATCTTATCTTTGATAATTCCGTATCCTCCCGGCACACAAAAAGTACAATCTAAATCTAAAACTTCAAATAAGAAATTCATTAACCTTCTTACTACTTATGTACCTGGAATTGAGACTTTTGAAAAAAAATGTTACGATACTTTATTAATGCATTCATTTTTAAGCGATGTTTCTAAATTTGTACCCCATCTTACTTTTAGAACACCCCCTAACCTTAAAAGTATATTTCGCCGCAACCTATCTCCTTCCAAATACCTCATCCTGTTGCAGGCCCATATCCTTACCAACGCCCTTAATGTAAAACCTGTATCCTAATTGAGCCATGTCATTCGTTCCACAGCCCCAATTTATCCAGGGTATTTATCATTACTTCATTTCCTACTTGTTCTTCTAAGAATATCGTATATACGTTATCTTGTTAAGATTTAGAAAACATTTATATTGGTATAACTTCTATTGATGTTTCCTTCTGTATGAACAACCATAGGCGTTCTGTTAAACCAGATCTCCATTGACGGCTGTTTCCCTCTCGTTTCCTCTTTTATTTGTTCCCACGCATTACGTTACCTTCGAGTTTCAATATTTATTTTAACATTTTCACTTATTCTTCCTTTGAAGAACACCAGTTTTTCGAAATATAGCGAAAATTGTGTGATTATGTAAGTGTTTTATCTATTTCTGTTTCTCTAGTTATTGTTATCTTAGTTACATTGTTCCAAGAGTTAGTTTATTTTTAATTTTAATTACATATAAAGTCAGTGCTGTAAAGCTATGAAGAAATCCGCTGACAATGTGCAATATTAAAAATAAGGTGAGGGATTTTTAAAACAGTTATGTTCCCGGATTACCAACTTTTAATAACAGAAAGATGTACATGAATTAAATAACAATATTAAAAGTTACTTTACTATATTCGCAGAAATGTACATATATGTGGTATTTATAGCAAAATTGTCGATAAGACCGCAAGTTATAGTTTGAAATGAAAGTATTGAACAAACCACACACTTTAATTTTTGGGTTGCCAAATTTCATTTCTTGTGGAAATATGCTTAATATAAAAAACTGCAAAAAGTTATTCAATTGTGCCGTGCTATTATAAGAATGTTAATGAGGACTGAAATGGAACTAAATTCAACTAAAATTCTATCAAGTAATGGTGGCGACTAGTTGCCTATATGGCAGCCAAACAAATATTGATAAAATAGAGCTCGGACCCAAGAGAAGAGAGTTTTAAGATCAGTAAAAGTAGTAACGGGATAGGATGAAATAAACAATGAAAATATAAGAAAAGAATTAAAATTAGAAAGTTTAAACGACAAAATAATATTGTATGGACAAAACTGGCTAGAGCATATCAAACGCATGCTCTATGGTAGAACTCCACATTAATTTTAAAATTATACCTAAGGAAAATGAGATTCGAATAGAGCTAGAAAATGCTGAAAAGATTAGTTCTAAGAAGCCGCAAAGGGACCTATGTCCTAAAGCATAAAGTACAAGAGGATATTCCGCATTCCCATGATCATTCGCAGCTAAATCACCATAGTCTTAAATTTTCCTGCTTTATTATTTATGTTATTATTATTATTATTATTATTATTATTATTATTATTATTATTATTATTATATTTGTTTTTAATTTGCAAATCCACCAGTGAAAGTCATTTTGTGAAGAAAGTTAGAGCCCATTTCTTCATAAATTAAATGTGCACTTGCAAGATGACCCAACAATCTAGGTGTCCATAATGGACAAAATTACAAAATTCCGTAAGTGAAAAATTACCATCAAACGAGCAGAGATTCTAGCCTAAGACAATATATTGAACGACAAGAAAAGAGAAAATGAAATAAATCCGAATAAGAGAAAGAAAAGACAAGTCTATTTCGGCTTAGAGAAATGTAACTCTAAAAAAAGAACGTTAGAAACATGATTCTTAGTACAAAAGTTATTCCTTCGTTCACAAAACATAAAATGCAATAATTTCATTATCCACAGAACGCAGATTGTTTTTGTCTTAATTTTAGTTAACTTTTGATTGATTGTTCTTTACTATTTATGGTTTATATATCTTGTATTTTTCTTTTTTGCATAGTTTCGAACCCCGTAATTCGCAAGTACTGCGTGTCCTACTCGCACTTAACCATGCTTGGTAATACAATATTTGCCAGAAATGGCCAGCGTGGACTTTGCCAAACGAAATATTACTCTTCTTTGAGTATCAAAATTAACTTTTTCTGTGGTTACAGATTTTATATGCGATCTTATATATTTAGTGCATGCTGATTTCAAAAATATAACTCAGTTTGCTCAATTAGGTCATGTTTTGCCATCTGAATTTTTGGAATGTAGTAAATGTTACCGAAATTAGTTATATAATAGTTATGAATTTATGATATTTATTGTCACAGCGCAGTCTTACATTCACATCAGATGTATATTAATTATATGATGTACCGCATAAATACAGTTAATACGTAAGAACTTTTTCCCAGAGTTTTCGTTGGGAATGTAATGACGAATAGATGAATACCTATTCATGTTGTCCAGGAATTTAAAGAGAAATATAAAGATATAAGTATATTTATAAAACTAAAATGGAAATTTCAAGGAAACAAGTATTAATATGTGAAATAAGGGTGTTGCACATCATTTAATTTATTAAATTTACATTTAGACACCTCAATATGAGAAGGGAAACAGCAGCTTGGATTTTTTACATATTTACATAAATATTCATTTAAAGGCAAATTATTTTATAACAACACGTCCATATGCAGAGACCAAGATATACTGCAGAGAGCACCCTTTGAAGATCAGAAAATTGCCATGAATGGGACATTGACATATCTATAAATAAAACTACTCTCTATTCGCTCTTAAGTGACCCCGACCAAATCAATGTTACATGACGTTACGTCACTAGCCTGACAGTGTGCACTCAAATACAACACAGTAGCAATGTACGCAAAGAAAGAAGTTCCATGTTAGCACTGTAAATTGGAGGATGGGCTCAGCAATAAATAACATGTGCTCTACAAAAAAGCAATATTTATGACTTGAATTTAATTACTGCTGACTTACTAAAATTGAATTTCAAAGTTGCAAATTGATGCACTCCAACTCCCAAGATGCAGCTCACCTGATACAGTGTTTAAACAAGGGCAGTCGCCAGCACTTTGCGCTTGTTAGTATGGCTGACGCTGACAAACCACGTGCTGCTGTTTCTACAGAAACATATAATGTAAAGCATAAACCGGGAAGCCTTAACTGGTGGTGAGAAAACAATTGTTTTCAAAGTTGTGCGAAACGCAACCGGCGTTCACAATAGGGGAAGTAGTAATCCTGACCTCAGAATTTACAGGTTTTTCACCTACGAGTATAAATATGCTGGAAAGAAAATAAAAGTAACGGGGAAAGTAACAACACCTGGAAAAATAAAACGTGTGAAGTACGCTACGCTATGGAAGAGTGGGGATAATTTATGAAATCAGCAATTCGTGTAATAATGTAAGATTTATTTTTCAAAAACCAACCGCCTACAATAGAAAAAATACTGCAACAAGTAAACAACGAACTAGATTTAATCAATTTCAGAAGAACCACCATTTACACAATCTTGCGTGAACTTAGTTTCACCTTTGTATATAGAAGTCTAGATTGCGATTGTTGATCGTAATCATATTTTATTGAGGAAACGGGACTATTTGATGACAGTGCGTAACTATAGGGAGCAAGGAGGTAAGTTCTATTTAGATGAAACCTGGATTAATGAGGGATAAACGACTTCAAAAGTATGGACTGATAAAACTTTGCAAACAAGGTAGAAAGCATTTCTTTTAGAATTGCGCAATGCCGTAAGAAACTCCTCAGGTAAGAGTATGCTTCTTATATTGTTGCATAAAAGTAGTGAGGATGACTTTGTGGAAGGAGAAGAATTACTTTTCGAGTCAAAGAAAACTGGCGACTACCATGAAGAAATTACCGTGGAAGTTTTCGGGGCTGAGTCAGAAAAATTCTTCCGAAGCTTAAACTAAAGAGTGTGGTGATCATGAACAATGCTCCTTACCATTGTGTGAAAGCTGATCAGCTGCCGAATAGGCCTGGTTAAAGAATCATATTATTGCCCGGATGAAAGCAAAAGATATTGAGTGTGATAAAAGCTCGGTAAAAGATGAGCATCTGTGAACAGTTTGAGAGGCAAATGTCAATCTCAATTAGGATAAATGCATTATAAATACCTTGGCACAGCAAGTTAATATCACGGTACAACGACTATCTTCATATTATTGTACAATAAATCCAATTGAGGTGGTATGAAGTCAAGTAAAAGGCTACGTGCGACAACGTAACACAACGTTTGATATAAGAGATGTCCCGAGCAGCTCCTCTGCATGTGACAGCTAATTTCTGGAAAAACTGCATCGAGCACGTTCTGAAAGAAGAGGCTTTATTCTGGGAACGGGATAACCTGAGCGACTCCCTTGCTGACAGATGCATTATGAGCATAGCAGTGTTATAATAGAGACCTGATGATGACTCACATTAGGAGGGTATAGAGCCGCTTACAGAGTCGAAATAACAAAATGTAAGTTGGGACGGTATTAATGGTGAGCTGGATTTGTTATTGGGCGCCAAATTGGCCGGTGTATAAGGGCATGTTGTTATTTTAGGCTTCGGTAGGTGATGGCTGCTTGTAGTGTAGTTTATTTGTTGTTTTCGTCCCAAAAACAACAAATACTCAGGATAATTGCGCTAATTTCGTTGATCCTAAATCAAGGAGACTAGAAAGAGGTTTTGGCTTTGCAAATAAACACACGATTCGACGTTACTTCTAAAACTGATTTATTATACGTGACTTTCTTTAAAACATCGATACTTTGCGTCGATAGAGTCAAATCAAATCTGCACATTTATTCAACGATGTTTAGACTGTTGCACCGTTTGTCCCGACTTAATGTAATATTATGAGTATTGAACTGAAGACTAAAATTGAGTCGAGAACGAAAATCAGCGCAGAAACTAGAATCGAATAAACAGCAGCGCAGAGAATATTCTAGTAGAGTGGAATGGAGCAGAATGACTAGCGTAGGAAATATAGTAACAAATTATCGTTGGGGTAAGTAGCATCGCGTCTATACATAAACATTTAAACTCTGCTTCTAAACTGACTGCTTTTAAATTTCTCTGTCCTCATCTGATTCGTTCACCCACAGGAGTTTAAAAATCTATCATACAATACGCTACTTCAAGCTTTAACAGTTTCCAGCCATTATGGGGGTCAGCTGCTTCGAACGGCACTTAGAGGACTCCACATACACACATATTTAAAGGGACAGTTGCTTTCACCTGATCAAAATATTTCGTTTTAAAGGTCCGGAGCATAATGAGTATTGTCCTTGGCTCGCTTTCTTCTAACACAAAAAAATCACACACTTCCAAGGTTTTACGACTATAGGTATTTTCAACGCTAATGCGTACAAAGCTCTGAGCTTTACTATTTTACAAAAATGTTAAGCTATACGACACATGAAGACCAAAGAATACACATTTAAATGTAAAAAACAAAGATTACTATTCATTGTGGTAATTATGGCAAGGGAAAACATTTAGAAATTACAGTGATATTATGGGAAAAACCGGAGGAATAGTTTTAAAGCTATGAACTTATGACATGCCTATTCTTTTCTCGTTTGTCATACAACCAATTATAAAATATGTACGTAAGTTTTCTTTTCTTTTTTGTAATCAACACCGTTATTATACTTCAAAATAATATGAATGTTAATATATGTTATTTACGAGAAAAATGGTCATGCTCTCTTATCATTACGTCGCTTATACTTACCATGTTTTTCACACATCTGCGCAGTATTCCTGGTGCGAATTGCAGTAGGATAAATTATGTTTGTTCACATTAAAATCGCTTTAAGAGTAAATACATATTAAGTATATTGATTTCCAGGAAAATCCATAAAATAAAAATTCGTAATATACAGTAAGACAATTGAAAAGTAAATACTGGAATTTTTTAGACTGTTCAGTATTGTACATAAAAGAAGTAGGTATTAAAGTATAATAATAAACCTTTCAAACTTTGTGGAACCATTAAGAGCACATTGGTAAATAAAGGCAGAACATATAAAATAATATCATTCTATAAGACTATGGCATTTACAGGTCTTCATATACTAGTGAAACATGGACATTGAAATCTAGATATAAAATCAGGCTACAATCGGCAGAAATGATATTTCTAAGGTGAATATTATGGAGCTGCATTTGTTCGCTTTATTTCATTATAATTTATAGTATCAGAATTGTTAATTTTATACCATGTATAATTAATCATGCTTATTGTATGTGCTTTATTGTATCAAATTAAATCAAATCAAATTAAAGGTTAAGACATTTTCCAAACTATTACTAACAGGAGTATATTCATATTAAGTATGTTATGTGTAAATAATCAGAGTGTGAAATAATGTTTTATTCCATGCTCTATATTCTTAGCTAAAATTGTACAAGTGCATCATATACATCATGTTAGCTGTCGCGTGGGAAAAGCAAAGCCAAGCGTGGGCGTAGAAAAACTCGTAACATTTAAAGATAAAGCAAACCGTCATGTGTTTAAAACGCAGCGAATAAACCGACCTTTAAGTAATATTCAGTTCAGAAAGACTGTCTGTAGCGCCCAGTAGCCAATAGAAATAAGAGATTCAAGGGAAAATTCCGGAAACTTCAACTGCAAAGTTTTGAAATTTTACAACCGCGTCTCAACTGTGGGGCCGTAGGTAGGATGCGGTCGACACTCGTTTAATGAGGAGGAGGAGGAAATTAAGTGATTATTCAATTTCTTCGTTGGATGCCCCTTTGTGTCGTGATTATGAATATTTATCTCAGGAAATTCTGGAATTTTGTGACTCGTTTGAGTCAAGAGGAAAGGGTAGGAAATCTAGCAGGCTACACGGAAACACTTAAGTTCTCAGTTGACACGATTTATTCACTGCTATTATCAGAATATCGGACAGTTCGTATTGGCTTGGAATGTTTCGAAGAACTCAATTCACAATTGCCGACTGCTCTAACTGACTACTATTCTTTTCCTACAGACTTCGCGCACTTCGATTCTGCTTGCCTATTCTTACGCCCACTTATTTCAATTAGCTCTTACTAAACCTTCCTCCGACTCGAACCATTTGACCCGCCCGTGACTCCTAGCCTCGACATCTCATTCGTCACTGCTGAATGCTAACACATCACTGCTAACTGCTTCTCTTACATCTTACATTATATTGGACGTAAAGTTTATTGTTGTTAGGCACCTCCCCCGCTAATAATTAGATCCGCAAAATTATGAAGCTCGGTTCGATTCTCACTGCTTTATTGCTCTTTTTTAATATTTATAATTATACAGGCTCGCTCTGATTAGTTCAATTTTGGAAAATTCCTATGGGTTGAGCTGGACTAATTTTCTAAAATAAATCTTCTAACGTTATAGCAATAACAAGAAGGGACATTCCTGCCATAAATATTCGTAAACTTTTATAATCTGATATGCCCTTCACTTTTCTGCCCTTTCAGATTTACCTACCCACAATGAAATCGCGATAGGCCACAAATAAGAAGCATCTATTGTTTCTAAAGTCATGTCAGAAACCTGTTGACGTGACTAAATATTACTGTTAAAAGGGCTATAAAACATATGCTGTCAACTTAAGTTGACATTTGTTCATTTCTCGAAAGAATTCTTCCCTTATTGTCATTATGCACCGTTAACCTTACCTATTGAAACAATACTTTTATCTGCGCTAATCAAAAAGAAACATTCTGTGTCTCGGATAATTGTTTTCTCTAACCCTTTCCAAGGAAACGAGAACAAACGCTACCTTCTTCCCTGGTCGAACGTTTTAACATTCCATTGGAGCTAAACTTCAATACGGCACATTCCATAGCTTAACGGGCAGTGGTTCTGCATTCACACAAATACATAATGACCTTCTACTAAAGATTTAGCACAGGTTCTATCTAAATGAATACAATACCCTTAATACAAATTACATACATGCATCAGATCATATTTACATTAATTATTAACATCGATTATAACTGTACTAAATTAATCAAATGTGGCCTTTATTTTTCGGCTACAATTGATATTATTTTAAAGTGGTGTAAGAAGAAATTTTGAGGCACACAGTTCAGATACGAGAGAGGCCGGACGTTACTCGACTTATAATTCCGAGAAGGCAGGACTCGTTATTGTTAAGTATAAGTTCCGCACCTGAGTAAAGTACCGCGTGGAACGTAATACTTTTTAGGGATTATTAATGATAGATTGCAGTGTTCATGTCAATATTGGTAAATAAGAAATAATATCACGATAATGTATTAGATAGAGAACACACGAGTGTAGAGAACAAAATTTAGGCGCGCCTGAGTGAGATTAAATCCTGCGATCACAAGTGACAAACACAGTTGCAAAATATAAATGTATTTTAGATATCGATGTGAAAAATTCGGTGGCATAGATAAAATTGAAGCACCCACAAGTTTAATGTTCATCTCAGTAACGTAGGTGATGCACGTGATCATTGAAAAACCGAACAAGAATAAACTGTGATCCCAATTTAATCTACAACCTTCTTCAAACATCACAGCTATCCAGTTCCGTCTTCCCCTTGGTTTAAACACCAGAAAATTCCAGCACATCTACAATGAATGATAGCTATTCTTACTTGTAACTAGGAATAAAACTGTACACCAACTACAGCCGAGGCATCCACTAGATATGAATCGTCCGTGGATGGAAGATAACGCAGCAGCCGGCCAAATATGAGCGGCCTGCATTACTTCTCCAATCTCCAGTAAATCTATTCCCAATTAATCATCAAAATTAATTAACAAAATCAAATAGTTAATTAATCATCCCTCTCCTTCCTATTCAAAATTGGTATCATTAGGAATAATAATGAAACATTGCAGATTCAGAAATAAGGATATAAAAATTAGCTAAAATTTATAACATTAATTATCAAGTAGAATATTATCGACACAAACTAGGACATGTGAAGGGAATGCCTGACAGAAGATATCCCAAAATATCTATCTTACATTCCAACAGAAAATCCAAAAATTGGAGGATAAATAAAATTACTGAAACAATAACTAATTTGAAACTGAAAAAATAACGCATAAGGCTTAATGTCATGAAAAGAATTTAGAAAAGCATGCTTGAAGTACCGGCCATGACTGGAAACTCCATATGGGGGGGGGGGTGAAAAGTATAAGATAACCTTGTTTCTTGCACTTGCAGGTTTGTCTGACTTGTTCTTTTGTAGCGTTCTTTGAAAATGAATAGAAAAGTGCAAGAATCACCCAGCCGGATTTTGCTACATATGTGGTAAAGTCGCCATGTCGCGTAGGAAGTAGAAAGCGTTTTGATTATGAGAAATGTGTATCATCGCTACTTTGGTACTAGAATTGGTGACCAAGACAAATTATCTGCCCTTCATATATTCTGTAAAACGTGTTAACGTGTGCTGAATGTCTGCAGAGCTCGGGAAAAAGAAGCATAAATGTTTAGACGTTGGTATGTCTCTTGTGGATCCACCACTGGTCATCAAACTTGGTCTAATACGAATTTTTGTCAAGGCATTCAACAAAAATCATTGCTTTTGCTTTTCTAAACCAGATATATCACCACGGGTGGCCGAGGTCCTCATAAATGGCAAAGGACCTGGAGGTACCCTAAACTTAGACCTGGAATGTTTCCTTTCTTAAATAACCCTTTTCCAATATATCATTTCATTTCATATATCACCAGTGTTCACCGCCTGTGGCGCCTGTTGTCAACACTATTAAAATTATTGAATAAATGTCGTAGACCAGTTTAATCCAACTAATAAAATTCATAAGAATGGTAAATGTGAATGTAAGAAATAATACAGTAAAGGGTTCTCTCCTAAGAAACAATAGTAGCATTGGCCATTGCTTGAAATATTGCGCTACAAAATTAATTCGGAATCTTTCAGAACAAAGAAAAGTTTCTTATTCTTCTATGGGTAAGTGATTATATATTTCCTTGGCTTTATTACTAGCTGATGGGAAACAGATAATTTACATTGCGATAACAAATATAATGCAAATGTTTTACTTTAATTGAAGTGTTCTTTTTGAATGGAAATCAAATGTACTTAGTATACTAAGAAGATAATTAATTCAACTCTAGAAAAGCATGAAAAACCATTATCCACTAAAATAAGTTTGACCCTGAAAGGTAACGGTAGCAATTAGATACTCATTCTTTACATATGAAAATGTCACGCTGTGCGTGATCCCGCTTATTGGTATTGACAACAGTTGCAAATGCTGCTACGGATTAATATGTTTGTGTTTATTTACTTCCACTGCAGTCTCCTTTTGGAAGCGTCCCTCCACAAGAACGGTACAGAAAATGAGCTTAATTAGTGAATATAAGATTTCACCTGTGTGTGTTTGACACTTTCTATTAACGACCACATTAACTAGTTGTTCAAAACTAATTTATACATGTATGAGTATGTGCTTATTTGCTTTAATTTAAAAAAAAAAACATGTTTATTATTATAGAATGGCACACACAGCTCTTGAATTAGCCGAAAAATAATAACGCGTAAGACAAAGGTGAGTTCAAAAATATGCATTGCAAAATGATAAGAGGCCTTATGAATGTGTTATACAAAAAAATCGAATGCTTTATATCCATAACTATTACTAGATCATTATAATAATACTATAAAAGATATAATAAAATTCGCACATTTTAAACATCACAATTTACCACTGATAAATGATCGAATCACTTTATATTAATGTCCAACAAATGCACTCTTTACCAGAAAATTTAACACAAACGACCTGTCATCACTTTAAACGTTCCTATAAGCCAGCTATTTCTCTATGATAGAATAACAGATATCCTTCATTCCTTGACTATATCATACTCTTTCTCACCCGCATAAACAAATGCATAAAGGAGTTTCCATAAATTATGCATATAAGTTTATGGTCTGGAGAATGGGCTAGCCATACCATTACTCGAGGAACCAATCCAAGGATTGTGACAGACCGAGTGGTTACGCTACCTATTTGGAATATTCAAAACTGGGTTTAAATATGCCAAGATGGCCTTCAAGCTTGTAGTGTTTATAAGGTTTGTTGGGAAGACGCGTTTTGCTGCGGTATCTAAATAACCCTAGAGAATTAATAACTGTCCTTCTAGCTAGTTTTTATAAAACGCTTCTTCTTTTATGAATCTTTGCCTGTAACACGATTCAGCAATCAATACAGGACAATCTAAGTTGCTCTCTTTGCTTTGCTCAATATTGTACGTTTCTATGTTTCCTTACAAAGTGATAGCATCCGGGAGCCCATTCTGTGTTGAAATATCATAGAGCTAAATTGTTTCCTTGTATTTCAAGACATCTACGCTGGATAAGGGGCTCTTTTCAGTTTCAATAATAGAATATCTTAGAGTTGTTCCACTGAAATCCCATAAGTACTAAGCTTTCTGATAACCTGCCTTTTTGTTTAAACTTAGTTTTTATGACCTCCTGGCACAATTTTGTTTCCATAATTACTCCTTCAATTCCAAATATTTACACGGATATTTGATAATTTTTAATTACTATTTCCCTAGAAAACAATCTACTCTTTGTAGACTTGAGTCTGCTCTTGTTCGAAGCTGATTTCAAATCCATAGCCACTTCATTTTATTGATAGAGTGTTCGAGCCTAACCGAGACTTTTAGTTTTAAAGGTAAAAGAGGGAATGCTAGCGTGACAGTACTATTCGCTGTAGTAAATGACAAATGCGCCCTATTATTGACAGGCGGCGCGCAAGTGGCATGGCAGTGACGTAACAGCTAATGACGATGTTAGACAACGTCTTAGTGCATGGAACAGCATATTGTGATTTAGTTTATTTTTGAAAGAAGGCGTATATTTACAGAAGGCTTCAAGCACGACGTGGTAATGAGACATTCAGCTACAATAAAATATTTGAAAGTTATAAATCAGGGGTGAGCCAAGCCGAATCAAACTAGATGTTTGCATTGCGCATCACGTCTTTTCTAAATAGCAACCCCGAACATAAAGTGATACCAGTACTGTGATCCTTCGCTGCTGTACTTTTCGGGCATGGTATAACTCGGATTTCACCCACCGCACTCAACCCTGGCAGTACTCCGTGAGTGATGATCCCACTCGTGGCAGTTCCAAACAATCGATCCTGTGAAAGTTCATGGAGTGGAATGCAATCGACGCGTAACCTGTCATAAAAATGCACATGTGACCAATCTATCTCTTAGGGGAGGGGGGGTGTGAACACTCATTAACGAACATTTGCATTTTGGAAAGCTACTCCAAGTACACGCTGCGTACCAAGAAAAAATTCCGGTTTGCGCTGGCACAGTAGAGTTGAAATCTGTCCTGAGTTCAACTAACTTTTTGACTGGGAAGAATAGAAATTTCGTGATCCCATCATTAAGTGTTGCAAAAGCTGGACTTATCATTTCCCTCCTGAATTTCAGCACTGATAACGGAATAAGGCAGGTTGTTCTAGCAGGGTTCGTGCACAATGACATAACTTTCAACGCTGAGATTTTCCCACAATTAGCTAAATGCTTGAATAAGATTATAAATGTAGCAGAAGAGTATGTTGATAAATAAATACAGTTTCCACTACTTGCGATTTACTCTTCTATTTCGTAAATACGTCGGTTCGGGTGGTGTAGTGGTAACCACACTTTCTTTCTAAAACCAAGATCGCGGGTTCGAACCCGGCCAGGATCGATGCAGTTTTTCGGGCGTAAAAATCCCAATTATGGCTTCCTTTGGAAGGGAAATAAAGCCGTGGGTCCCGTGTCGTACATTTATGGCACGAAAAAGAACCTCAATCCTGAAAGAAGAGGTCTCTGAGCACAATTTCTCGGCCGTTTTACGTCCTGAATAAAATGGGACGCTGATGACCTGAGATGTTAAAGAGCGTCCTTAATTAAATCAATTAAAAAAATTCGTAAATACAGTAGTCTCAATTTAGTTTGAACGCCCCTCTTAGCTTTCATAAATATAGAACATATACGAGGCACACCCTGCTTCAGGGGCGAGGTGTCCATTAAAACTGTAGGACTGAACCTATCCAAAATGATCGTTTGGCTCGTAAGTATTAATTTATTGCTATTTACGAATTACAATATCTCCCATTTTAACTAGAATGCTGTCTATGACATAAATCCGATCAGGAATAATATGGTCGAAGACGCAGTCAGTCTTGCGTAAGCCTATTAATTATTTATAAGTCAATGTCCAGGAGAGGTAAAGGGAGCCTTTTATGGAGTTTTCCTTACTCGGCAAATTTAGATATTGTACACACGATATTCGTTGTCTTAAGTGGTATAATTGTCTATGAGTATGAGAATGATGAAATAAAATAAATTACTATCCTTTATTAATATTTTCTTTACTAATAGTAATGTATATTGATTAATAAGTTTATTAGTGATGTTTGAAAATAAATTGTTTCAGAAAGGGATAATTCATAATTATAATGGAATAATGGGTGTGTAATATTGAGTCCAGTTGATTGTGTTTACTCTCATATAGAATTTTATAAAACCTGAAACCCAACAGAAGTTTTGGGATGCAAAAAAAAAATAATGTTGGAGCGATGTATCCTGTCCCAACAATTAGAGCGTAAATATGAATGTTTGTTTGTGGTCCCCACGTTGGCGCCAAATTATGAAGCTGTTTTATAAGCTCCGGCTATGTGCTCCAGGTTGAGCACCAATTTTGAAACGATTTGTTGTCGACGTCGAGTGACCTCACGTTATGATGACACCGCCACGGGTGGCCGAGGTCGTTAGGGCGGCGGACTCGCGAGCGGGAGATCTGGGGTTCGAATCCCACCAGGATCGTTCTCCCTAACTGAGGTTTCTCCCAGATTTTCCTCAGTCTTCATTAATGGTAAATGCCGGGGAGGTACCCTAAACATGGCCTGAAACGTGTTGTTTCTTAAAAAAACCTTCCCAATATATATAATTACATTTCATGTATCATCAATTTCCACAGTCTGTGATGCCCTCAGTAGTAAAAATGGGCGTTAAACACCATTCAAGAACAAGCTATGATACCAGTTTTGAAGCGGTTTGGTAGAATGATTATTGATCGCTTCGGTGTTTTTGCCACGTTTCAATGACAACAATATCTCAGGGCATATTCTGCTATTTTGTTGACTGGTACTCAACAGGACTGGGAGAGGATTTCATTAGTGTAAATGAGCACGCGATGTGACTATATATATATTGGTACTTTATTATGTCCAAAATCGTTCACGTCCTCTAGTGTTTTGCGCAGGATAGACTTAGTTTTAGTTATGCCGATACAAACTCAGTTGCCGCATGCGAAACTTACAATTAAGTACCGCGGCTCGTGAAACTGAAAACTGCTTAACTGATGTACTGATTTGATTTATTTATGAACTCTCTTTAACAGCTCAGGTCATCAGCGTAACTGATGCATTGGAACCTCGTGCCAGCGTCCGAAGTATACCTTATCTGCGTCTGAGCTGAGAACTGAGTTGCGTCTCACCGCGTCTGGAACTTGTGTAAAAATTCAAACTGAGTGAAAACTGCGTGAATCTTGCGTGTTAAACTACAGAGTTCCTGTCTCGCTGGGCATAGTAATTGAAACTGAGCGCCGCAGCCGAGTAAACACATCCTTATATATTACATTCAAATCAATTAATCGTTGACTTAAATATTGCAGCTAGGTCACAAAGTCATGCGCAGATTTTGCGCCTATCTTTAAAAGTTCAAACATCAATTTTCTGGTTTAAGTTCACCTGCTTCGCGTATCATTCGTTAATTTTGAAAGTTTAAAATCTTTGTTGATATTGGCTAGTCTAAAATACAATGCCAGTCGGGGTGAAAACCCCAATTGTATTTAAAAGTCCTTCAGTTTATTAACCTTGCAACAGCAGTCCTTTAAAAAAAGGGGGCTCGAGTTCTTCCTATTATGTAGTTTTATGAACCTCTTGTTGGCTTTTCAAGCTACATTAACGGAAAATAACCAGAGACTTTCTCTTTTGTACAATTCTTACAGTGAAGTTAAATCTTATGGCACACATATATACATAATATTTACATTACTAATTACAATGTCAAAATATTATGATAGAGCTTACATATATAAACATTATAATCATATTTCATTGGGAGCGAATAGGAGGAATTGTTACAATATTAAAACATAGTATTTCGCTAACTATTTTTGTATTTTGACAACACGGAATGATGAAATTGTTTTGTTTTTACAGTAAATAAATTAAACATCACTTATTGTTTTATAACTCATTCTTAACTACTTAAATCGTAGTTTTGTATACTTGTGACCGTGGCTGCATAATAAATACATCATTCTTCATTTATGGCATTTTTCCATCTATTTCTAGGTAATTTTCAACTGAAGCGAACAACGCGATATCTTATAATGATTATAAAGAAAAGTAAAAAGATCTGTGAAATGCCGAGATTTTATTTCAAGAGTATTGATGTAGTTACACAGAGAAAATACTTAAGACATGAGCTTATATGTAAACATATTTACGAATAAGTCATAGAACACGAACTTGTTGAAATAATGCATGCAATTTATTTTAATTATCACTTACATTATCATAAACACAATCTCATACTTTTATAATTAATAAAATGTTATGGTTACGTTGCAGAGTCATTCTGTTGTTGTATTTAGGAAAAATAAGATTTTCCATTAATTTCGACATCCCATATATTAGCGTTCTTTATGTCGCTACAACCGAAAATTGGGCCGTGACCTGCCACAGCGACTTCTACTTCCTCTACCTCCATCGATAGAGGGCAATATTAGAGCGGGACATGTGATCATCATGCCAGTACTCCGCTAGTCGCACATCATGTGGTTTTCTAGATCGTAGAACGCCATCTCTCCATCAGGCAATTCCCAATTATCCTCACGAAGCTGGGTGGACCCCAGATGTCCCTAAGTTAGAAAAATTCACAAGGTACCGGAATTGGAGCCCGTGTCCTCTCGCCTAGGCGTTAGCAACGCTAATTTCTAGACCTATGGGGAGGACATCTCTTAGCCTACTCTATAAAAAAAGCTTCGCCACTGCTCTGCTCCTAATGAAGGAAAAACAAATATCGCGAAGGGTTCAAAATAAGAGTGTGTTTAACAATTTCACAACATGTCATTGAATTTTTACCTCTTTTCTAAAACCCATCAATAATAAATAATGTGTCATTAAGTGTGGCGTAAAGAACTGTGCACTTATTTCTACAGAAATAAATGCTCTTTATGCATTAGAATTGCACTACACCGTAAAAAATTTGTTTACTTGTCATGTGACAACACATTTCTCAAACTACTTGCTATATTATTCTAAAACGTTCAACAACTTATATAAGATGTTTTGGAACACGTGCAATAGTCTTATCAGTGAATCCCTCTATCTGCGCCTGTTTTGTTTTTACTTTCTGACCACCGCCCCGGGTAGGAGAGGTCGTTAAGGCGCGGGCTTGTGAGCGGGAGGTCTGGGGTTCGAATCCCGTCAGAATCGTCCTCTCAGGTTTTCCTCAGTCCTCATAAATGGCAAATGCCGGGGAGGTACCCTAAACTTAGGCCTGGAACGTTTCCTTCCTTTAAAAGAAAACTTTCCCAATATATAATTTCATCTCGTGCATCATCAGTGTCCACCGCCTGTGGTGCCTCAGCAGTAAAAACGGGCGTTATACAACATTTAAAAAAAAAAAAAAAAGGCTTTGTGCCCCCTTCATCTGCCATTAATTAAATCATTATAGAATCTAACATCAAAATATTATTTTAATGTGCCCGCTATTCTCGCAGCGCGCTGTTGGGCGCCGAAGCTTAGGTGAAGAACGAAAGAGAGGGACTAAATGAGTGTATGAGTGGCATAGGACGAGAGTGTGCCCGGCAATAATGTCAGCTCCAAGTGACGAATAACAGACCCAAGCGGATATGGAACTGGAAACAGGAGGAGAGGGAGTTTAGGGTAAGCTCTTCTCTTACCAAGTGTTACACCCCAATACTTAAGGCTAGTCACGAGGAGCTTACTGTTCGCCAGCCACGAGAGCTTTCCTGGAGGCGTGATGTAGATAACTCGCATGAGGCACCTCGTTTCCTACTGACTAGAATGACGTACTGAATTTCTACTAGCTATGTTAATAACATAGACGACTTTAGCATTATGACAGATTTAGTCTAGAGCAGTCTTTTAATGGCACTATTGTTTGTAATGTCCAGCGGCAAGAAAGGTAGAACTGCTCGTAGAGAAGTCCGAATGATAAAAGCCTACATTAATAATGTGTGGTGACAACGTGAACAAAACAACTGACAGCTCCCCTTGCCCGAGCAACAGAGCAGCAGCGTATGAGCCCGAGTTCCACAGTATCTCGGATAGCGCCAGAGTTGCTTAAGCAAGCACATTTCTCCCGGAGTTGTCCTGTGCTTGGGACACATTAGCATTTCCCGCTTCCAGTCTCAGAGGAATCAACCATGAATGATAATTTAAAAGGCATCTCTGATTTCAAAACATCCAATTACTATACAAAATGTGTAAAATAATATAGACATTTTAGCATTTGAAATAGTCACACTCCAATCGTTGCTCAACTGTGAAACATATTACCTCATTACAGATTATCGGTAGAGACGGATTATGTTACTTATCGTTTTCTTTTTCTTTTTTGTTTTCATTATTTTGTGTTTTAAAAGTAAACAAGTTTCTAAGTATTGAAATTAAAATAATAATAAAATACTTCATTGGTCATAAAAATGCTCATTTAGCCGTTTTAAAATATTACACCATCTTTAGAGTAAAATATTAATTTAATATCATATTTGGGACATTTTAAATTCATTTTATGAAAACCAAGATGAGCAGCGTTGAAGATTATTGTCTGGTTTATTGAGAATATCGAAAATAATTATATTGCAGGGCATGCTGCATGAAGTTGTCTCTGGAATGTGAACTGTCAGGTATGAGGTAGAGGTTGTTTATCTCTGTACAGGAAAGCATTATTGACCGTAAAATAAAAAAGTAAAGAAGGGTATAGGATTTTTGCACATCTGTATAAACTTTTATCAATACTTTTAACTATGAGCTTGAGAGGCAATTTTAACAATTTAGAGAAAATGAATGTAATACTGATTGAGTTAGTTTATTATGTAAATTATACTGGGTTAAAGTTAAGGCCGAGAAACTTTTTCTGTAAGTAGCATTGTAATCCACCAATCATAAGAACTTTTAAATAGTTTCCAAAAGACATTTAAGGTGATCTAGGGAATTTCATATTATAGCATTAAAATTAAAATATTAAATATATGTTCACTTTGATTATGTTGTCATTTGCCCTGCGTTTCAAGCGCTTAGTCAACGTTGTTGAAACTATATTATTCGTTGAGAAAAATAATAATTATTCATTGTCATATAAATCAAATTAATAGCCATTATTAACATCTATTCATTGCTATCTATTTTACAGAATTGACTGGAAAGTAGCAGAAAGCGCATCGTTATGATAATAAAATTAGATTAAGATTTCATTTAATTGTTAGCATAAAATTGATTATTGCAGAGTGGTTTTCAAATTTGTTAATTTTGCGATTGTCCCTAAACCCTTCCCCCTTTCTCTCTCTGAGAATGTACATACCCAACATTTTGAATTTCTGGTGTGTACATGATAAAAAAATGTACGTTTTCACGCAGGCCAAAGGTGTGTATCAAAAGACAAAGAGAACTATTCTGATCCAGGTCGCCTAATTTTCAGTCATGTAAGGAAGCTTATAGAAACCCAAGTACTGATTTCCGAAATTAAAAATAAGATGCTTCAACACATCTATTTTGTACTGTTACAGTGCAAATTTACTTTTAAAATATTATATAAAACATTAGTTATCACTATAAGATAGATCAAAATTAAAAAAAACTACAATACCGAAGGTTCAATTTATGGATTGTTTGTAAAATTTGAGTAACATGAATCCTACGTCTTTGCTTTTTTCCTAAGTTTGCTGTTCCAATAGTAATGTAGTTTCACTCAATATTACTTGTAATTATTAATTGTTCTTTCAAGAATAAACATTATCCAATTAGAAAATATTGTGTCCCACTGTGTTAACGGAAAATATTTCATTCTGTGCCTCCAAAAGATATTTACAGCAGGCATACAATCTGGATGTTAGCTCAAGGGTTACTTGCGTTTTGTAGTTCCGATTTTTTCATGATCGATGTATAAAAATGTAACATTCATAAAAAGGTTGAAAACAAAAGATAATCTATTACATAATTATAATTTGTGTTGAATAAATTACATTTAAAGATATTTCACTCATATAAGGATTTTGAAATACTTTGTGCCCTTAACACATTTTTATAAGAATTATCTTAACACGTTTTAAGCTTATAAAATATTATTTTCAAAATTATGCTGCAGTTGTAACTTTTGTTTTACATACGCATGTCTGACTTATTTTATATAAAAACACACTATTTATTTCCTTGAAATCTTATTGCAGTGCATTTCTCCCTGCCAGCGATTAAAAACTCATCGGCTATTCGCTATAGTCTTGGCTATTATGCCAAATTTCCCGGTTGCGTAAACTGCCCATTTGCTTCTGCAGCTTGTTTCAGGTAAGAGTATTGAAGTGATATTTTCAAACACATAATAAAATAGATATATTTGTATTGTAATTGCTCCGTTTTGCTTCACACTTTAATTATGCCCTGGAAAGTTTCGTTTTCTTAGTTATTGGGAGTATAATTGTTGAACAGTATAGTTCTGTGCTATCTTCCTTGGGATATGGCTTTTGTGAAACAAAGAAAGACGTAAAAAAAAGAAAGAAAGAAAGAAAGAAAAGAAACAAAAATTGAAGTCAGGTAATTTGATCTAAGTAGTATTGGAGCCTGAACCCTCTGCTCTTGATCTTCTACAAATGATTTCAGCAGAAAAATGTGTCTCTGGAGTTGTGACACTTTATATAACAGCTTTTTTTATAATTTGTTCATATGCAAAAGTTCGGAACCATCCACGTCGCATTTTCCGAGGTTTGTTTCGCAGTTTTCGGAAAATATTGTTTTATAATGTGGTATAACATTGACATAATAAGCTTCAACTTGCTGAACTCTTCAAAGAGATGTTAGGAACAGCCTTAACGAGCACACTTTATTTACATGTTGGTAATAAACGCTCCATGTAATCAACACGAGGGGCTTATAGAAGAACTTGAATTTTTCCAATAAAGTTTCGGCAATGTAGTTAAGCAAGATATGTCTCAGAATTAGTTACTTCGTAAAGGGCAGTGTTGCAGAATACGTCGTGGTACGCTCGGCAACTAAATTTATTCTCTAAACCTTCTTTATTTCAAATCTATTTATCGTTCAATAAATAATTTATTTCCAATTGGTTCTGTGCTTCCGCTTTTTTAATATTAACTTTACAATTGGACTCGCCATCAAATTAAGTAAATGAGAAAAAAAAATATATATTCTGTAAAACCTACTCTGAACTTAGTTTTCCAATTAATACGCCTGAATGTTTTTAAAATGTATGCAACACAATAAACAGAAAAAGTGTATGAACATTTCTTTGGTGCACGCTTGCATGTATTTATACAGACATATGTATAATAAACACGCTATTAATATTTTTAGGGTATGTTATGGAGGAAGTTGGTTGTCTATATTTTATTACATTTACACCATGAATACAGTCAATTCTGCAATTTTCTAAATTGAACACGTTGTTTATAGCACCCTATTGTTTTATAGGGAGATAAAATGTTGATAATCAACTTCTAACAGTCCAAAATGTTATGAACACATTATATTTTGTAATTTACTGCTGAATATATATCTTCATAAAAGCACGAAAACAAGTAACTAATGATGTTTCATAAATGTTCGCTTTTTATTATTATTATTATTATTATTATTATTATTATTATTATTATTATTATTATTTTGGATACTTCTAATTCAAATCTAGTCGAAATTACTGTTTCAAATTATCTATCTCTTTCTATTCCAATTCTATATATAAATTACCCACAATATAATAGTTACAGAATAATACTTCAAATAAAAATCTTGATGAAAAAGCATTATTTCATTTATTCGAAAATTATAATTACATCTGCAAGGAAGGAAGGAAACGGGATTCGAACCCCATATATGCGTATATGGGGTTCGAATCCCGTTTCCTTCCTTAATTAAAAAAATCCTTTCCCAATATATCATTTCATATATCACCAGTGTTCACCTGCTGTTCAATAGTAAAAACGGGCGTTAAACACCATTAAAAAAAAAGAAGGTGCGTATATACATTTATGAATAGTGCTATTTTTCAACGTAATAGTAGTAGGCGATAAAGCAGTGATAAAAATAAGACTTGAAGGTAGCTTTATAACACTTTTAATGTAATTAGAGAGGACCTTAGGTATTAGGGACTATTTTATGAACTATCGTGGTGGAACAATATCTGTAAAAATTTTACTTACGGTCACTTTCATTTTATTAATTGCCAAAAATTCTTTTGACAATGAGTGTTAACATAAAATTAAACCACAGTCTCAAGCAACGGTTACAAATAAAATGTTAATAAATATAATGGATTTTAATTTGTTCTATTTACAGACGTTCTTTAACATCTCAAGTCATTAGCGTCCCTTTTCTTCAATGAGGTTCTTTTACTTGCTGTAAATATACGACACGGAACCCAAGGTTTTACTTCCCTTCCGAAGGAAGCCCTACTTATGATTTATTTTTAGACCCGAAAAAAATCCATCGATCCTGAACCCGCGATCTCCGTTCTACAAGGCAAGCATGGTTACCATTAGACCACCAAGACTGACAATAAAATACCATGGAAAGTTCACACAATTGCAGTGATGAATTCTGTGAGAGTCATATCTGGTTTAATTTACTTGGACATGTTCAGCATTTTAAGTTACTCTGAAACTCATTAGGATTATTGATTGGACCAAAGAGTTACTAGGATGTGATGGACATAGAATTATTTACCTCTCAGGTATTTGACTTTCAGGAACCATAGACTGTCCATTCATGAGTCATTTAAATTAAACCCATGAGCATTTTCATTTGAAAAAAAAAAAAAAAGCTATAATCCATTAATCTTATAATTAGTCATAGTTTTTTTGTATATGTTTTAAATAAAGTGTATATCAGAGAAATTGATTATATTCCTCTCCAGTTTTCGGACAAGACGTTACTTCGTCTAGATGATTATCCAAATACAACTGATACTGAGTTCTACAAAACTACAACTAATGACAAGTTAGTACTATCAATAACGATATGTTAGCAGCTGAGACTAAGATTCAAATATGTTAGAACCTCAAGTTTATTGGAAAGAATCAGGATCAGCACTAGAATTAAAAAAATATATGGGAACATGTGGCTAAGGAATAAAATACCAAGCGGGCGATACTTTTATTTTATTTATTTTGTTTTTTACTTTATTTTTATTTATTTTCAATTTAAAGAAAACGTTACGACGAAGAAATTGACTGTGATTGTAATGTTAAGGGAAATTGTTATTAAATTATCAATAAAAGGCACATTTTACTATACTCACAAAATATTCCAATCGCAATAAAACATTTTCCAGGGAATATCAAGAACGGCATGCCTATAAATATGTTATATAAAGCTACCAAAGTCAGTGACAGAATGATAATGAACTCAAATAATATGGTGTTAATAATGCAACTAAACATATTGTAATCCCATTTTCTAAACTCATGAGTGATTGTACTCGCAAAAGCTATAACCAAATTGATTAAAGGCCGTTATTGTCAAAATGATAGATTTCCTTAATGTATGCATCTTTACAACTTCCAAGCATCAGATTGGAATGAAAAATTGACAGGAGATCTCTTCCAGAATGAAATTGAAACCTTGCTCATAAAAACATAAATCTGATATTACCAAGAACATAAAATTTAAAAAGAATCAATGAAAGCAAGGGTAGTTTAAGATATTAAGCTGTAGAATCACAATTCGCAACGACAACAAAAATTGTTAAAAAAAAACTTCCTGTAAATTCTTTCTCGACCAATGAAAACAGAACATGATATTTGTATACTGTATCAGACATTTGTAACGTTTGTGTCACTTATCTATGCCCAAATTGTAAAACATAAAATCAAGCATTTTATCTTATTTCTCATGTATTATTTTACAATAACCGTGTATTTTAGGATGTAATAGATAGAAAATCTTCATTGCTTAAATTTTATTAGCATTATAATATTTTACACTTGAAATGATTAATTTATCACAGAGTGAGTGCAATCTGTAATTTTATACCTAATGTAATCTGTTTCAATTTAGCAGGATGATGTTATTTTTACACTAAAAACTTCACTGTCTTATATCCTTTCCAAAATAAATAAACATTGTAGATCATTGTGTGTCTGATTATAGTTCATATAATAGATCGGATCGCACTGGCCCAAAATAGTACAACCTTACGGTAGGCAATATTAGTCTATAGCGTGTTAACACAAGAATGCCCAAGTGGGTGACTTTGATCCGGCGATATTTTAATTCCTTCTATACTACATTTAAATTGGAAGTATAGACATTTTCAGAGTTTTAATAATTTTAGAGATACGAAAATAATGTTATATACCGATTGTTTTTTCGAATAGGAAACAGTTTTCCTAAAACGCCCAAAACTTACCATTTGATCTCGTGTATAAGTAATGCACTCTTGTTTCGACATTGACATTCTTGAAGCTCGTTTTTATACAGATTAGTTATCGATACCCTCGATATTTTAAGGGGAATCAATATAGAGAGAAATCCCTGTACATGAACTCGTTACTACTTATTAAATACAAGTCTGATTCTTCATCATCAATTCATGAATTATGAATTATTTCTCTGTCGTCTCCAGCTTTGCATCTTGGGACTTGAGCGACCAATATCTCTTTTTCACCGTGGCATATAATCAATGCCTGGTAAGGCAATTAGTTTGTGGCATTCTTTCCAGATGTTCCACCCAAAGTCTTCTATTATCTCTTTTTTCACTTAAAAAGAAATTTTCCAGCTCTTCAAGTATATCTTCTTTATTAATATGATGCAGAAGAGAAACTCCTTTTACCCTCATATGTTTCTAAATAGCAAGTAGCAAATGCTAAGGAACTGGGTGCGCTGCCAAGCCCGACCGTCAACCTCATAATAAAAGCTGTAGATTTCTGCAGATGGCCTGGTGACAGTACGTCTGGGCTACAACGTCTTTATACACGTGTATCAGGGCAATTAAATGTGGTGAATTTCAGTTTTAAATAATGTTGTCGAACCTGCTGTTCATTTATTCCTAGCATGTGTATCACTTTTCGCGAATTAGGTAGGATAAATACCACTCCACCTCAAAATAATTTCAGTTCTGACTCTGACCAATTAATAAAAGTCTTTTGTTAAACATATCGTGTGATATGTTAAAATATCTAATCAAAAACACGTTTTTTAATAACATCGTACTTCAGTGTTTTTAGCGTAAGGTGATTTTTACATTACCACCTAGTTGTTAATTTCAAGTCAGTTGTTATAGCTTTTGAATAAAGAGTGAACTATGAAATTATTTTCATTTGAACTCTGTGAGTAGTAGCCATGCTGTTTGCCACATTTGTAAAAGAAGTTTTTATCGAGGTGGAAAATCTCACAAAATCCGCATGATTGCGAATCTACTAAATGTCTGATAATAAAACATACACTCGATGTGTAAGACAATTAAAACCTATTTGTTTGATATATTAATACATTCAAAATAGTATAATGAGACATCTGTATTTTATTTTATAAAAATATGAAAATGTATTGTGAAGAATCGATTTTATTATTTGGTTTATTACGAACCTTCTAACATCTCAGATTATCAGCCTCCCGTTCAATTCAGAGTGTGAAACGGCCGATACATTTTGGTCAGTGGCCTCTTCTTTCAGGCTTGAGGTTCTTGTTCGTGCCGTAAATTTACCACACGGGGCCACGACTTTAACTTTTTTTCAAAGGAAGCCATGCTTAGGAATTTTACGCCCGAAAAATCCTGGCCGGAATTAAACGCGCCTTCTTTGGTCTACAGGTAAGCATAACTACCACTGGAAGAATCGAATATCCCGAAAACTTGGTATCTACCTTCTGTACTTTATAAATAAATTGTTTATACTCTAGCAGCAATGGCCGTGGTTGTTAGGAAACGTGTCTTCAGTTGAAAGAAAGTATACAACAATGAGAAAATCGAAGGAAATGCGCGTTTAACTATAAGAAAATGCGTAACATTCTCTTAGTTCTTTTTAACAATTTAGGTCAAGTTGGCCCGGTAAGGTAAATCGATCCCCAGCCTTTCCTAGTTTTAAAATAATGAGAATCCATAAAAATAAAGTTTATATAATGAAAAAACCAAACAATAATATTCCGTAATACATCGCCGCCATTTCTTATGGAAAATTGCACTGAAGCTGCATAATTTTTAAATAGGTGGCACAAACTTTGGGAACATAAAGGATTGAGTATCTTAATACGATAAGCACATGCATATCATTATTTAAAATGAATATTGTTTTATATTAATGCGATGTGACTTTTCTATCACAGATAATACATAGTTTCATATGACAGCATGTATACCGATTATTTAGCTGCCACTTCTACTGCGGAAATATTATTTTTAAATAGGTGGCACAAACTTTTGGAACATAAAGAATTGAGTATCTTAATACGATAAGCACATGCATATCATTATTTAAAATGAATATTGTTTTATATTAATGCGATGTGACTTTTCTATCACAGATAATACATAGTTTCATATGACAGCATGTATACCGATTATTTAGCTGCCACTTCTACTGCGGAAATATTATTCTATCTCTCAATGTAAGGATTACTCAGATGTAATATGGACAAATTTATAAACACGGTTAGGGTCATTTTCTCTATCGTCCATAAAGAAGCTCGTTGGCTACTGGCGAACCGCTACACTAAAACCCCTAGCGGCGACAAACTTGTTTTTTGGCAATGTTTCGCTACGTGGTTGCAAAGATCGTCACATGGTGATTACAGTTTCAAGTGTCCTAAAACATTTCTGCCAAATGATTTGATCATCGCTCTGATATTACCATGTTTTTGAGCAGCTAAGAATGGCCTAACAGAAGTGTCTTTTTACCTAGGATTAAGAGATGTCATTGCAGAAATAAAGTTGACAGTAATTAATGTATTTCTTTGTGCAATTTTTCATTTTGTCCTTACTATCCAAGTTGTTTCTTATTCAGATATAATCCTTAAAGTCATTTTCATCTATAATTTTTCCCTAAGGATTGTGTTTGAGGTTTTGTCTTATATTGAATATCTGCTTAAAAATATTTGTCAAAATTTCTGAGCTTAATTTTGTCTTTGGAGATACGATGAATATCAGCATTCTTGCATTAGTGCCACATAGACTTACCCCTTTTCTTTAAAAACGTTTGCTATCAATATAAAACTGCCACGCTTTTGGTCGGAGGAAAATATTTGTACAATATATCACGAGAGAAGAAATACAATTTCTAAAAAAAAAAAAATCTTTTCAGCTTACTGAAACATTATAACAAATTTACTTAGAAAATAATCATCAGCCAAATTGGAACACGAGGCTGTTTACACTAACTTCAAAATTAGAGTAGTTTTTAAATTTAGCAATATAGCAAAGAAATAAATGAAAATTTAAAAAAAAATCTTCAAAATCCTCCTACCAAATAACTATAACAAATACCTGGTTTAAAGCAAACTTAGCAAATAAATTCCATAGACTTACCTAAAGTAAGAAACAATTTATTATTTACAATTTTAAGAAAATATACCCAGTTTTAATAATAGTTTAACAATGATTTCCATAGGTTTCCATTTTAACACAGAATACTGGAGTCACTGGACATTAAACAAAGAAGTTGACCTGCTAAACAAAATAAATTTTGAGGTAAAAATGTGGGAAAGACATCCCCCTGAGACAGGACTAAATCCATCGCAAATCATGAAACGTGGCTGGCCGGGTGCCCAAACAAGAAAGTCCAAGTTAAGTTAATGATCAACTATCCAATGCCAGCTAGAATAGCGGACTAGGAAACCAGGTAGAGAAATCGAAGCCACCTGTACTGACCAATGAACACTAAACACCCCTACGTGTTCCAACCAATGAACGGTAAACACAATTTCGAGAAGGTTTCAGAATAATGTGCACCATATCAGTGAGGAAATGACAAGGAAATGGTGTTATTATTTAAGAGAATTAAAAGAATTGAAATTTCGGTTCTGACATGATCTTTAGCCTCGAATAAACTTTTTCAAGAAAATAAACATGAGTTACGTTTCTAAGACATAAAACAGTGTGAAATTATACTGAATATTAAAAACTGAATATTAAAAACGGGCACGGCAATTGGCAGTATGGTACAGGAAGGTAAACAACAAGTCCAAGGTAAGAGTAAAATATAACTGCAATTTCTAAACATTATAACAGTAAGTAGTCAACGATTCAATAGCTTCTTTGAATAAAGAAACTTCCAAGGACACAATAGCTGAATAGCGTGCGGCATGAAGGCATGTTCTTGATTATTCAAGGGTATCAGTTACAGCTTAGTTCCAAATTTTATGAAAATATTACATACTTATTTACTATTTGTCGGCCGCTGTTACTACCAATTGCCATATGTTATGAACGTCATAAAGACCATAACACAGAAAATATTATCATTAATACATTTTTAATTTTTTTCAAAATGGGCAATCGATCCGCCAAGCATTCGCGCACTACATGAAGCCTGCACGTGAATGACGCAAACACTCCAATGAAAACATAGTTGCTGTTAGTCAAAGTGTACGAGAGAACCCACAAAATACTCTTTTCAGCGAGTACGAGAATTGGGCCTTTCATCGATTTCAACTTGACAGATTTTGCATCAGAACTTGAGGTTAAACCCTAACAAAATTGTTTTAACTCAAGAACTGAAGCCAAATAATAATAGATTGCGCCATATATTCTCAAACTGGGATATGCAGTCGTAGGGAGTTGACCATACTTTTAACCGAAAAACAATCTTTAGCCACTAGGCCCATTTTTGGTGGTTTCGTTAACAAACAAAATTGCCACTTTTGGAGCAATGATAATCTATTGGAGATTAAAAAACGACCACTTCATTCCCAAAATGTTACCGTTTGGTTTTAATTTTGGTACGGAGTAATCATATTTTCCAAAATTAACGTGAACTGTCTCTGACTGTCAATGAAGAAACATACCGGGCTAATATAAAAGATTGTTTTCGGCCTTAGTTGGAAGATGTGAATCTCAGAAGAGCTGGTTTCAGCTAGATGGTGCCTAGTGTCATACAGCTCACGAAGCAGTCGACCTTTTGAAGGAGAAGTTCAAAGGATTAGTCATTTCGCTTAGTGATGATGTAAACTGGGTCCCGAGAGTGTGTGATTTAATGTCGGTGGATTACTTCTTATAGAGTTACGTTAAATTACGGGTTTATGCCAACAAGTCAGAAACAGTTAATGACTTAAGGAACTATATCACGCGTGTTATTAGTGAAATTGAACCTGGTTTATGTTTATCTGTCATTGAAAACTGGAAGACCCGTATACGCGCAACCCAACAAAGCCGCGGCGGCTATTTAACTGACGTTCTCTTTCATACATAATCATATTAAGTGTATTTCAAAATAGTAATAATAATAATAATAATAATAATAATAACAACAACAATAGTTCCAATAATAATTAAATATATAAACATATTTCGTTTATACAATTTTTATATTAAATATATGACACATATTGAAAGAACTTTTACAAAATGCACACCCGAGAGTTTATCCATAAGAAGCGACCCAGGCATTCCAGTTCTTATAGCCTAACCTTCTAGATATTCGCATCAGGGAATTTATTATCTCGTGCAAAGCACGTGCTTAGCCTAATTTATTTAAATTGGAGTCAGAAAAAGTGCAGGTTTAGGGAGGGGTTCGAAACATGGGTCTTCGGAAGCCACTGAAAAAACTCTGAATAAAGTATATTACTAGGCTCGGTTGATTTTAACTAACATTAGCAATGGTTTTACGCAGAGCATATGCCAGAGCCCCGAAGAAAACAATTAGTAAACTTGTTAGCTAACATAAAGCATGTCCGAAAAGAAACAGTCTCTGAAATAACTAATTATATAATTACAGCTAATCGCAGGTAGTGTTCATCTATTAGTTCCATGTACTTGAACGCATGCTTTGCATTAATCTGTTTTTTGGTGGGTTGTACTAATTCACAGGTAAGTAATGAGAAATGATTTCAAGAAACATGTGCATTCAATGTTATAAGGTAAAAGTAACGTTATGTCCTCGTTTTATACTTGCTGACGTGTGCTCCTTGTTTGTTGAAGATGTCATTTTATTTATATTCTGCATAAACCAGTAAATAAATGCCTCTCTTCTTCTTGTTATTTGAATGCCTTGTAGCAATAAATATACATACAATGTGTTAAAAGAGAAAGCGACACGAAATCAATTTCTAATTTGTGGTTCTGAAGAATATTTCAATACAACTGATCATTATAAAAATTACTCTTCATAGCAGAGGTTGCTAACTCCCGACAGGATCGTCCTCTCTGACTGAGGTACTATTAGGTTTTCCTCAGACCACATAAATGGAAAATACCGGGATAGTATGTACCCTTCGACTGGGTACAAAATGACATCACAACTTCAAGGTCATTTTTCCGACAAGCGGGTGGCATCATTTAAATAGACCGCCTGGGATTTTTTTAAAATTTTTGTTCGGCACACATATTGATCAGGTACATACATGTTATAAATATTTACACACACACACACACACACATATATATATAATATTAATAGAGTAATAAAAACTTCTAAAAAGCATAAAAACTCATAAAAACACTCAGAGTGCAATATAAAAAGGTTCACATAAAATTTCACAATAAAAATCGTAAAATTGAACACTAAAATCACACTATATTTCGAGCTTGGCTCTTGGTCACGTGATGAAAACGAACTGAGCTCTGGCAGGCAGCGTCTGTCGTTGTGAGGCATAGAGATGTGACGTGGCAGCAAAACTGCCAACTCTAGCTGAACAAAGTAGTTTGGCAAACCTGGCAGTATTACAACATCTCCCTGTAATACTGCCAGGTTTGCCAAACTACTTTGTTCAGCTAGAGTTGGCAGTTTTGCTGCCACGTCACATCTCTATGCCTCACAACGACAGACGCTGCCTGCCAGAGCTCAGTTCGTTTTCATCACGTGACCAAGAGCCAAGCTCGAAATGTAGTGTGATTTTAGTGTTCAATTTTACGGTTTTTATTGTGAAATTTTATGTGAACCTTTTTATATTGCACTCTGAGTGTTTTTATGAGTATATATATATATATATATATATATATTGTTAAGTATTATCTCATTTTTAATCGTGTCGCATTCTAATGCATTTTAAATATTTATGAGGTCTCCAGAGAATTTATGTATATGTTACAAGTGCAAAAATTGTGCTATACATGTACAAGAATGATTTTTAATTTTATTGATGTTATACATGTAATTATTTAATATATGTGTGTGTGTGTGTGTATTTCAAGTACAAACATGATTTTTTACATTTTGTCAAGTACATACATGTTTTAATGTGCCAGTACATATATGTAACGATAATATGCAATGCTATGTATACTATACTAGTACAAACATGTTTACCAGCAAGTATATGTTATATTTATGTACTATGAAGTAATTTATTGCAAACAACAAAATGAAAAGTAGTATAACATATATTGGGTAATTGTCACCCATGGTTTCGCAAAAAAATAAATAACTTAGTTGGTTGCTAAATGATGTCTTCGCGGATGCGGTTTCTTGTACTGGAATTATCCTGATGTGATTTTTTGATATTGAGTCATAATCGTAGGATGGTGATGGAAAAGTTGATTCGGATGGTTACGGCTTTGTGTTTTGCTAGTGATGAGGGTGATATAGGCGCCGTCTAGTGCGTCAATCTGAAAAGAGATGTACGTTGTTGACTGAAACAAAGTATGAATATTTATAAACAAGGTAATACGGGTGAAAAAGTATGTAAAGGATAGAAAAATTTGCTAATGTCGAAGTATCAATGTTCATGATGTACGTCTGTAGGTAGCTGCAGAAAGTTCATGATATATTTTCTGTTGCCTTTGGGCAGGAACTCTGTATCGTTGTATATTATTTGTCGCTGTGTCTCGTTGTCGTGGCGAATGGTGTACTCAGGAGGCTGTCTTATGCAGAAGGTAGGAAAACTTCTCTTTCGTCCTCGAGTATCAGCACTGATTTGTTTCATTGATTGATCTTATTCAGATAATAACGTAGGGAGCTATTTAGGTGAGGTCTCTTATAGAATGAACGAAGGTATCTGTGAGAAATTGGTAAGATCTTGTAGCACTCCTCGCTGCGTTTTGACACAATGACTGAATGCGAGTAAGGAACATGAAGTTGGTTTAACCGCGCAGGAAGTAGACTGGTTGAAACACGTTGCCATGTGGCATGATCAAGCAAGTCACGTTTCCGATAAATAGTAAATGTTATTGCTGATTGGTCAAAATGTTTCCACACAAACATCTGGTGTTAGCTTTTTGTTTCACAGGATTGAACACGTCAACAGCAAAGGAGTGGGTTATACAGCGAGGCACATTTCCGTGAAGTAGTCAAGGTTATGTTTTAGGAGTACCACAATTATTGGGGGTATGTATTTGTAGTCAAAGATGGTTTGTAATGGTCATGTAGGGTTTTTATTCTTATCCACTCTTCGCGATAGCCCTGGTATTTTTTCGGAGTTTTAATGATGATAGTAGTGTGCCAAAAACGTATTTCAAGTGGCTTTATCGTTTCAAGGAAATGTGTTACAATTTTCCTTTTTGGTGACTAGGTCGAGATGTTGATCCATCTGCAAACCGGTTTCCTCGACCAGTTTGGTCCATTCTTCAAAGAGGTGAAGGTTGGCACGGTGTCGTCGATGTTGATTGTGTGGACTAATGGCGTTCCAACGACGGAGAAGTACTTTGAATGAACGTCATTCAGGAAGTGTATATAGCCGGCGCATATGAAAAAAAAAGAGATGCCGACACGTTAGCGATAAATAGGGAGCATTTATATAGGGGGAGCATAAAGAATGGTACTTACATGTTGTCGTTTCTCAGAAGAATGAGTTGGTGGTGGCGGTAGTTCACATATTGGCGACAAATGCAACAGGGCGTTCAGAGAATGTAAATGGTAATTAATTGGAGGTGAATATTCCAATGAATTGGGGGTGTTTACTGAGAATATCGTTTATTTGTTTGCTAATCATGATATAATTATAGATCTGTACTGGTCTATTTCCAAGGATTGACATAGTACGGACATACCGAAGACGCTAATAGGTTCTGTCAAAATTTCTCAAAAGTCCGTTTTTATAGATACATTGTCGTATTGAAGACTGGAAGCGCAGTCATTGATGGTGTTTTTGCCGTAAAATCGAAAGCGAATATGTTATATTTGCTGGTACAAGCGAGTCCGTTGATGTTGTTTGCCTTTGTTTTCGAAATGAATGCCTGGAACATCCTGGAGCGTTTGAAAGCAGTCAAATAAATAGCCTTTGGTGAAATTTGGTTAAAGTGGTAGGATGGAAAAGGTTAATTATTGACGAATAATTGTAGTTCGGCGATATTGAAATGTTTCAAATGATAGGACCTTTTCAGATAACGCCAGTATACGCTTTATTGGACGTCATAGCGGCAATGATTCTTCGGGGGGTTTCTCCCACGAGAAGGCCATTATATTGAACCTCCGTGTTTCCCTTAGGTATTTTTAGAGTTTGAAATCCATGTCTTTAAAGTGATATTTAACTTTGTTTATTGTGAGAACCGTCCGTTGTTTGAAAATGATAGTGCGACTGGTCTGTTTGGGATGAAGTTTAGCGAAGACGGTCCTAATTTATCCATTGAAATGAGGCTTTTTTTTTAAAGATTAAATTGCCAATTGAAATGTGCGAATTTTACGATATGGTTGATCTTATTACTAGGGGTCCCCGCCCATTTCCAATCGACGTGCATCACGCGGTATCCGCCCGGAGCCGAAAGCGTTTTTTTTTCTTTTTTTTTTTTAAAGGACGGCAGCGGCTGCAGGCAAGTAACGCTGCAAAGTTTCGTACTCCATGCAAAACAGCTACCAAATCACACTGATCGGTCGGCCTTAGGTAGTAAGGGACTACCCATTCGTTAACCGAAGTTAACCGACTAGTGAGGGACTTCCCCACGCTCCCCGCAGCAAACTGCACTTGAGGACTTAATCTCTGCCAACTTGGTACATACCTGAAGCATTCCCATGTGACACACTGCAGTCGCAGGTACCCAATTTACCGTGGGTGACGGCGCCACATATCCCACAGAGTCCAAACCATCCGGATACTCCCCGAAGCGAGGGAGTTAAATAGTCCAGACCAGCGTGCCTTTAGTAATGTCAGAGGTACCACAGGCCCTCAGGGTCCGCAGAGCCCGCCCCTGGAGCATCTAAAGAGCAACGACAGAAGCCTTACGGAAGTTTATTAAGCAGTAGGTTTTTGATTGAAAAGTCCGCTTGAAAGGTATCCTTCCGGCTGTAGTAATGGAATTAATTATGTAAGTAATTCTCCACTGCATGCCGACGTTGGAAGCAAACTCGGGATGTCCGTGTACAATAGCAATTGCAACAAATTATTGGAATCTGCCGTTTATGACGTCGAGGGAATAGTTTAGCAATGTTTAGAGAAACATTTTGAAGAGGTAGCCCGTTGGAGGTATGGAAATGTTGACGTTGTTGAGAGACACGCTGAACTGAGTGAATAGAGAATTTAGAAAGTTGTTGAGGATGGTGATACTGCGTCAGAATCTGCAAAATCGTTTCTGTCCTACTTGACGATTTTTAACGAATGCCTTGAGAATCACGTAAAACAAAATCTAGGTAAACGTAGTACTTCCGGAGTAGTGTAACATGATGGGGGAGTTGGTGGTTAGATTGTTGTGCGGATTGAGAGATATGATCCTGTATTCCTCCAAGTTGGTTTGAATAGGGTGGTATTGAAATATGTTCAATTTGGGGTTCATGTACATGGTAGACATTATGAAAATATATCATATTTGCCTTGCGCTTACACTGTCGTTTGGTCTCTGGTTTCGTTCTTTTTTTTTTTTTCCAATTGGTGTCCTTTTCTTTCTGCGAGCAATTTTAATTCTGATGAAATTTCCGCCCGAGCGCAAAATGAATTTTTTAATATTTTTTCGTTCGATTTTTGCTTGAAATGTTCGCTACCACCTCAAGTTAATTTCGAAAAGCTTTCTTGGGCATAGCGGATGTAATGGAAACGTTGCAGTTGACGTTTGAGCCTATTCTTGGGGCTTTTGTGCCTGTTGCCTTTGACACTCTCTTTAGGATGCGAAACAAACAAGGCTCAAAATAGTTCTCTGAGAGCACTAAAAAGGCCGCTTCCCTTTTGGTAGCGGGCACTCCTGTAAGGAACGAAGCTATAATCAAATCCCCGTCGGCCGATTGATGTAGTAGCGATAGATGACGTCATCGTTGTGGTTCATGTTGCTGTTTTGGTCTGAAGGAGAATACTAAAGCCGAAGATAAACTGTCAGCAAATGGCCGGGATCGCCAAAATCGTCCCTTAAATCCATAATGACGGTGTTGAAATCTTGATTAAGTAAGGAAACCCAGTTGAGGGAAAAGATCCAATTCTAAGATAGTGGTGTCCGCCATTTGGGCAAAAGTATCGCCAATTGCTTGCGGAACGCCCAGATCTCAGTACACGATAACCTCGTAAGAAAATTACATTTACAGATCAACGCGATATGTAGGCGATGAACGTTTCACGTTGTCGACATACGGCTGGAAACCGAGAATCTTGAGAGAGCATGGTGAATTGACAAGCTTCATCATGATTCGCCGAACTCGATCTTTGGTAGTGTGAACTGTACCTTTTAAGAGGAGGCAGATGGCACACTCGGCACGCTGGACACCATAGGTATGTGTTTGGCAGTTGGTTTAACGGCGAGCTTGGGTGACGAGGACGGTTTATATTTAGCAGCATCGGACATTTCTACGCGCTCATGGCGGTACGGCGGAACTTGTTAGGGTACCCCATTAACCCCCGGTATCGGCGATTCAATCGAAAATATTGTTTTTTAAGGTGAACACTTTGTTTAAGTTCAGATGTTATTTTCAAGGCTTTGTCGACACTGTTTATGACACCGGCAGGGTCAGATTCTATCTCGTTGTTTAATTGGAAACAGAATTGTTCATTTGACATTCTGGGTATGGTTTACAGGTGTGTGTTGAGGTTGTGAAATTTGATAGAGTATCGGATCTTAGTGATAGTCAACTCCCAATCACATGGTTACACTACTCATTTCGGCAATAGGTTAGACAAACAAGAGGTAGTCTTGTTTTGTAAAGCGTTCCATGTACGCATTGCTCTTAAGCGTGATGAAAAACGGTTTTTGCTTCATCATATCGAGGTCAGATTGCTTCTCCCAGGAATGAAATTAGTCCGCATACCCTTTCCACTTTAACGAACATTTTTTATAGATATCCCTGTGTCTTGTGTCCAGTACTTTACCCATGCTGTAAGTCTAGGGTAGGCTAACTATTTGGAGCTCTTGGGCGTAAAATATTTGCTCAATGCGTTCGCCATTCAAGTATTTTATTTCATTAACCACGGGAGTGACTCACATCACGTCGTTAATCTCGAATATTTCGTCCGTCAGGTTATGTTCGTAATCCTTTTCGAATTTCATATTTACTTTTGATTTGGGAACGTGATTGCCCAGGTGAAATTTTGTTTGAAGTGCACACTTCTATTGCCGTACATATGCGGATATCTCTGAAATTTTTGATTCTTTGACATCGATGACGTCATTTTTGTCTGTAATGCGAGCAATTGTACGATTTGAATAAAACGGGTTTTTGCACGTAAAGTAATGCTATATTTTGGATTTCAAAGTGCGATTGAACCTCTTCACCATGCTGGCTTTCACGTTATTATTAAACGTGTAATTAATGCAAAACGCTGTGCATTCTGAGAAACATTTGAAATGTTTTGTGGTTCAATTTGGTGTCCTTGTCTGTTTGCATTACTTTGGTGTTTCGCTTATACCTGGAAAACATTGTGTTGAAGGCCTCGACTTTTTTTTTTTTTTTTTTTTTTTTTGCCAAATTTGACCTCCAGATGTATTACCCATGCATATTTGGAAATACATCTATTACGGTTTCAATTTAAGAGTAAAGTTCATTGTGCTGCCTAATGCTATTCATAACGTTTAGATCTGCATCACAAAGGTCGTCGATGGTCCTGACGTGATAATTTCTTTGGTGTATCTCTCTTTTCCCTTAAAAATGCTCTTTATCTCTGCAAATTCCGATGGTTTTCGAAATTTTTCGGCACTGTCTACACCCACTTAGTGGTCGATTTGTTAGTAAATGTCATAAATTCATAATTAGTACGTTTCCCACTATAGATTCCCCTCCCGTTTTGCGGATTTTCCAGACCTTGGCCTAAGATCGCACCTATTAGTGAGATGCGTAATGTTGCAAGCTCTTCAAAGCTTCATTTTTCCCCGTCGAGTCTTCAACCTACTTCACTCCTTTGGAGTACTGTTACTTTTTATTTTTGGGTTAAAGTACATTTATCTGTTTTTTTTTGTTTGTTTGTCAAACAGTTATTCATGTGCTTCCTTTTTTTTCTCTCTCTCTCTCCTTTTCATGTGGTGCTCTGATTTTTAAGACCATATCGTAATAAGTGCCCAACTTATAATTCTTGAAGCTTCACTTTTGTTTCCGAAAAAAATTAGAACGCTGCAACCGAGCAATATCGTTGTATATGCATTTTGTGCACTTATCTATGACGTGGAATATCTTTACGATCTCTAGCTAAGATTAAAAGAGCATTAATTTGTTTGCGTGCTTTATGATGCGTATTTTGGTTACTAATGCTCTAGCTATTGAACCGAATATTGGGAAAAGAAATGTAGGGAAATATCCACCTTTTTGGCTCGGGATCATTCTCTTTTTCTTCTTCTTCAATGACATCTTGTTGTTAACTGGTTTCCTGCATGTAGTTTTATGACTTTTTAAACCTTTCTTACACTCTGGAGGAATGCAATAATTGTTTTTGCTAACATTGTACATGCATTATGTGATCGCCTTATTAATTCGGGACTGGCACGTTTTAGAATCTTTTTTCGAACGGCTGGCTTAGCTTTGCTTAAAAAGAGTAAATTATTGCATTCTTTTGCAATCAGAGGGGAGGTAATTTTTTTGTATATCCACCTTCATCGTCGAAAATGTAATAACCTTTGTAGTGGTAAGTAAAGGGATAGTTATAGTGAAACAATGGAAGACGGCTCATCCCTGGTTAGGTATCCGGTTCTATATCTGTATCCGTCGGAGTGCATGCGTGTAGTCTGATGCCAAATAGCCTGCGGTTTTACGGCTGCCTTTTTGAAATGTATCCAGTAAACGTTTCAAATTTTGTAGTTCCATTTGCTGAGACTGTCAATCTGCATCTTGTTTCTGGTGTGTTTTAATACTACGATGCAATTGGTGTTTAAATAAATGTTACGAAACTCTTTTCTCTAAGAGAATGTGTTTTTAGTGTGTATATTAAGCCAAAATTTGTGGTGAGAATCCTTGGTAAAAAGTTTTACAGATTGAAGCTGTTACTTTCATACATCATGTCACGAATGACCATGAGATCTGCTTTTTTAATGCTCCGTAGGGGAGGAATGCCTGCGTAAATCATTACGTTAAACGTATAATGATTGAATTCTGAATCATTTCTAAATGGATACTGTGGAGGGTGACAATATATAGCGCTATTCATGGGTTTATTAAACATTCGGTAGACAATGGAAATCACAAACTTAACAAAGGCGGATTTTTCGTAAAGGGATGGTCCCGCCCCCTGTATGGTGCTAGAAAATTTAAATTTTTGGGGAGCATCCTTAATCATTTCCACGTCTATGTGAGGAAATGTCCCCCTGTCGCGAAACACTTCGCCTTAAAAGAGATCCTCCATTTCCACGTTTACTCTCTTAAACTTACCCGTCTTTTTGCTTGCGTAACGGAATCTCGTCGCATTTATATTTTTGATTAATATGTATATATCTTGTCCAGAGCGCCCTTCAGAATGAAATTCCATAACAAATGTTCTTTTTTCCATTATATTGAGAGGTGGTTCCTGTCATTTTCGCTTACGCGAAAACCTGCCGTTCAATTTCCGTGTGTTAAAATTAATTACCTCTATGTACTTTTGTTTTGTTGCGATGCTTTGTGCTTTGTTACATATAATTACGTCTATGTCTGTTATGGTCGTTTATCCGCTTTCGGGGTCCCGCACTCTTTTACCTACCACCATTTCAAATGTTATAGTGGAAGGCTTTGTTTCCACTGTTCATAGGAGTTTATCATTCAATTTATCGGTTGGCGATAATTACTGATTTCTTATTGCCATTTAAAACTATATCTCTAATTATACCGTAACGTAAGAAACCAATATTTTCATATTCAATATTATATATTTTCATACACTAAAAACAATATCAACATATCACAACAGTATATTGCCAGCAATTATTACTTATGGGGCGGGAGTATGGGCCCACAGAATGACTGATGTTTTGACAAGAAATAAACTAAGAACCCAGCGAAAAATATTGCTAAGACACACCAGCGCAGTAAAGACCACACCGACAATGGTCGTATGAGTAACAATAGGCTTTTGGACAATTGATTATTTAATAAAGCAAATGAGAGCAATTTACTGGCTTAAAAATGAGAATTTTGAAAAGTAAGAGAAATTGTTGGCAGTGACAATCACTCAATAAAAGATATTAAACTCACATTTATAGCAAATTGTGAGCGTAAATAGGACCAAAGTAAAGTGGGAAGAAACACATATAATATCTTTAATAGCATCAATGAGAGATTAAAATTAAAACACGTAAACGCTACTAAGGGATTAATACATTATTTAACAGGTCATGGACCGTATAAAATATACTGGAACAAACCAATAAATCATTTAACGATATTTGTCACTACCGCGATAAGCAAGGGATCCCATAACATGTCCTTTTTGCAACACCACAATGATAAAAGGTAAAAATCATCGACAACTACCCCGTGGAGTCTGTAGTTGTGTCGCCGAAAATTCTAAAAAGCGCACGCAGCATTGCGGATAGTCCAAAGGCACTTTGTGTAAACTAATTCGTACAGCCGTTGTGGATGAACGCCGTGTACTGTCACACTTTTTCATCTAATGGTATCTGTCCAAACGATTGTGTTAGATCAACATTCGTAAAATGGTTTCCTTTGGTTAGTTTAGTGAGGATGCTATCGACGCCCTTCGGTGTAAAAGTATCTGACGAAGTATGTAAATTAAATTTCCTGGCTTTGATGGTGATTCTTAATCCTCTGTTTTTCTTACGCACTCAACAAAGCTTATGTACTTTGAAGTCATAATGTCAATGACACCATCATGATTCATGTCGTGTATAACTTTATCTGCTTGCTCTTTTATTGCCATTGGAATGGGTCTATGCTTGTGGGAGTATGGGTCCAGTCCCTCTATATCAAAACAGTTAGTGTATACCACGCATGTTCCATGTTCCTCCAAGAAAGCATAGGCATAAGCTTTTCTGATCAAAATTGTTTCTAGTCTATTACACTGTTCGCTGGTGAGCCCTCGCGCTATCTGCGCTTCCCTTTGCAAGATTTTAAATTTATTCTCCCTGCTCTTAATTACTAATGAGTTTATAGACAGTTGCTGCTTATCATTATGACGCGCGCGTTTCTTGTATACAATCGTTGCATAGTTCTATAGCATAGACAGATAGTTTTGGGGTCGACTTCTGAGGCATTATCTTTCGCTTCGATATTTTGGTTTGTTAGTTCGATGTCCATATATTAAATAAGAAATACATCATCTTCTAACTCTTTCTCCGCCACTGAATTTTCGATGCTTTGCTTTTAATAAATGGCGCAATTACAATTTCTGGCGCTTCTTTAATAAAATTTTCCTTCTTCCAAAATCTATGTCCGCTCTCAAGGCATAAAATGCGTCGAATTCCAGTGTCAATTCTGTAACGAGGTGAGGTTTTACTGAAAGTATTATTTCAAGGAACTCTCTATTTATCTCCACTGCTAACATAATCTGGTACTTTATTCACTCTTTTTGCTTTCCGACAGCTACATCGCAGCAAACGCTTCACACTTGCACGCACATTATCTTCACATTACGCGCAATCAGCTGTTGATGGAATGTCTCTGCATACACTGTTCGCTGGAATGCCTCGCTGCATACACTGTTCGATGCTCCTTTATCGATAAGCACTTCCACTTCCCAGCTACCAGTCTTGGCCTTTATTTTTGGTGGATCGTTATCATTTCATTGTCCTCCTCATCGCTGAAAGATTAAAGCTAAAGGATAAACAACCAACTAAAGACATAGTTCATTATCTTATAGGCCATGGACCCTATAAACGTACTGGAAAAAAACTTAACAGAAAGCAGGAGAATATTTGTAAACTTTGTAACATGCAGAATAATCCGGAGCATGTGTTATTAGAATGCATTCATTATTTACACCAAGTCAGAAATAAAAGGGATATTTTGAGTGGTCATCAATTGAGATATAAAGAGATAATATAAGCATTTATAATACTTAGTCTTGAAGATAAGCAATAAACTTGGGACGAAGAAATTCCACAAGAAGTGATAATAAAGAACAACGGGGAAGTAATATAAGTAAAGAGATCATAGCGAATACGTACACAATAACAGATAACCACTAAATACAAGAAGACGGAAGATGGTGAAGAGGAACGAAGATAAGCAAGGAAGAGATGGTGATGAAGGAAGAAAATGTAAATAATAGGAAAAGAGGATGTTTAAAAGAGGAAGAGAGAAGGAGATGTCGAACGGGAGGAGCGGATGTGGACTACGAGGAGACGAGGGGACCATTTGGAAGGTTAGGGCCAGGGGAATGAGCGGCGGAAGGAGATTCGGAGAGGAGCAGAGAGCGAGAAGGGTGTAACCAGGAGTCCAGGAAGATCAGGAGAAATGGAGGAGAGACAGTTGGAAGAAAGAAAAGGTAGAGAGTGATGTGGTGGAAGCAAAGTGATAGTGTTTAATGAGTTAAAGTGTTACGATAAATAAATGAAATGAGTAGAAACGATTAATAGTGAAAGATGAAGTGAAAAATGAACTTTAAGAAAAGTAATTTGAGTTGTTAAAGAGAAGGTGGTTCGTATGATTTAAATGAGTTAGCGAGATTTGAAAGAATAATCAGTGTAATGATTAAAAAATGAGCATATATTTCAGACAAATTCCAGTAAAAGTACTGCATACCTGTACATATCTCTGGTAAGCAGTGGTTAGTAATGTAATAAAATTTGGATAAATAGCTGCCTACCAGCTACAATTCTTACTGGCTCCCAGTAATATTTTTAATTTTGTAGATTTTGGTGTATTAATTTGGAAAGTGGTATTATTACATTTATATTCTGGTTTAATTGAATTATTTTTGAATTTTTATTATATTATTTTATTCTAGTTATTAGGGAAACCTGTAAAATAATGAACTAAGAGAGTATTGCATTGTATAATAATAATAATAATAATAATAATAATAATAATAATAATAATAATAATAATAATAATAATAATAATAATAAAGTTCATATACACACCCTGATTTACTAGATATCAGGGTGGTGTATACATATTTTATTTATTTAGAAACCAGCCTACCGGAAAACAGCTGTCGGAGTAGGCGCCCATTTCCAAGACCAATGTGAACATCACCCCATCTTTTAAAACGTTTGTGCATGCCAAGGTTGTTCAGCACACAATGTTCCCGGAAAACTTTAATAACTTTCTCCTTCACGTGACGTTTTAATTTTGTTACCTTGTGCATCTTCAATAAAGTACGGATGAATGACGCCGTGTGAAGACGCACAGGTTTACACTGTCACTTTCAAAATGTTACGCTATCTGCTAATTCATCCGGTTTTTCTCGGATGGCGTATCGACATGGCCATTCAGTAGCACATCACATTCGTCAAATCACCATTAGTTCTGCGGATACCCACTCAATTCAGGGCGCAAAACGGCCAACAAATTTTGCTCAGAGGCCTCTTCTTTTAGGCTTCAGGTGCTTTTTCGTGTCGTTAATGTACGACACGGGCCCACGGCATTACTTCCTTTCAGAAGGCTCTTTACGTTCGAAAAGTTGACCCTGGCCGGGATTGAACTCTTGATCTTGGATTTACGAAGTTAGTATGATTACCGCTAGACCAGCAGGATCTACTGGAGATATATGGGAAATAGCTACACTGAAGAATGGTGCATTTGAGCTTTCATTATGAGTTAGGTGAATCTTTAATTTTTTATGCATTTTTATTTTTTGACCTATTGAAATCCCTTCATGATGTCAACGTTTTTCCTTCCATTTTGTTTTTAGAAAACCCGGAATCACGCTTTCAACTAGCCATATTCTTTTTGTAATAATTCTATCTATAAAGGTAAATAATACAAAATTTAAAGCGATTATGTTGTGCATCCTCACCATTCTCGCATCAGGAATTAAATTTATTGGAAACACAAGAAAAATTCTCTTTGAAAAAGCTTAAAAACACAGACTTCAAAGTGAGACACGTGCAGCCTCTTTATGAAGCTTTAGCTTTATGAAGCTAATTTCTCGCTTACATGAAAGCGTGAAATAATATATCATAGTTCAAATATGTAGAATATTTCAGAGAGAAATAACCCTTGCAAACTTTAGCATTCCTCCTGCATGGTAAATATATTGGCTCTCTAGATACAGAGCAGATGAGAAAAAAAAAAATAAAGTTACAAGTTCAGAAAACTAATAAAAACCGACTTAACAAGGTAACACAATTCCTTCGAATGCGGCAAGCTCTGACATCTGAAATTCCAACAAGTTGTGGGAGGAGTGCAAGGATGCGGGGAACTAATGGAATCACAACGAAATTAACGCGTCTCGTAAAGTACAATAAATGAACTTATCGTAAGAGGTAGAACACAGAAGAGAACATTTCTTAACTACTGGATATTTTGTGGATGCTGAAGAAGTTGATTCCTGTCTTTAATGCATGAATAAGTGCCACGTTTTAATTTCTATGTAATGCGTTCGGGTTTTACCCTGTGAGTGTCACTTTACAAACATTTTAATGGGAAAAATAATGAAAGTTAAAATAATTAACCACGTGTAACTAATTCCAATTGATTTATAGTGCACATTAATTAACGTACCGCGCTTTTTGAACAGCAACTGCCTGCTACTTTTATTCTTGTCACTAATACATTAGCCCAAAAAGAAATACTTTTTACCAATAACTAAAACTTTTGTAGCCAATTAATACAAACTACTGCAAAAAGGGGTCAATTCTTAAAATAAAAGATACATAGTGGAAAAGACATATACCGTTCTTCTTAGCCTGAGAAAGATTGAACATTTTTGTTTCTTTCCATAGCAGTCTTTGATTCCCAAATACTCCCGTTTTATTGTGCACAATATTGCAACCCAGGAATTCATTTACTTCCTGTTCATGCTTAACTTAAGTATTTGCAATAGTACATGCTATTAATTCGTTGGATACTACAGCTGTCATGTCTGAAAATGCTTGTAGTTTGTAGCAACATCTATCGCCATAATCACTGCCATGGGTGGCCGAGGTTGTTAAGGCGCGGACTCGTGAGCGGGAGGTCTGCGGTTCGAATCCCGCCAGGACCGTCCTCACTGACTGAGGTTTTGTCTAGGTTTTCCTTATCCCTCATAACTGGCAAATGCAGGGGAGGTACCCTAAACCTAATCCTTTCCCAATTTATCATTTCATTTCATTTCATGTATCACCATGATCACCGCCTGTGGTACCTCAGTAGTAAAAACGGGCGTTAACCACCTTTCAAAAAAAGTCGGCATAAGAGGAATATTAAGAAATAGAGAAACATAAATAATAACACCATACTTTATTGCAACTGTTTATAAATACTTAAGTGGATATAAATTACAACATCACAAGATCAAATGAAAATTTGCGAACAGTCCAATGAGACCCACTACAGCTTGAGCTATACCACGATCACTTCTTCCATTAGCTGTAGAATTTCATCTTCGTTCATGATATTCCTCTAATTAACTCCTTCGTAACGTGGTGCTCCCAGTTTTCAGAACAAGCTCAGAAAGGTAAATGGAAGTCTAAGGACATAAAAATCTTATGATTGGTCTTCTCTCTCGGCACTGTTTCAGTCTCATTTCCATGTATTTCACCGTACATTAGTAGCGTCTCTAGATATTCTGCATCATTAAAATATGCAATCTTGTAAACCGACATCGTTTGCTTCACATTAAATGATAAACGAACCTTTTAATGAGCTATTAAAACATATGCAATACAGCAATAGTTGAACTACTCAAATCACAAGCTCTCGATTAATCTAATTCTTTGATATGTAGTGTTGTCATGTTGTAACGCTGCAATTCGTGCAAATAATAACAAACTTTGAAAGCATTATTATTAAGAAATAATGAAATGTATTACGACAACATAAGTATTAACAAATGGAGGAGCAGTTTATTTTCCCATTATCCTTAAAAACTACAAATTTCAATAAACCACGTAAAATATGTGTTTGAAAAAGCCAATTGTCTGCAATTTCTCGAAAATCACTTTGAAAATGTCAAATTGGTACTGGACTTTCTGTGAAGAATCATCCCGCAAATGGAAAATCTCATGTTTTTTCTACCTGTTTATATAAGACGAGAATATAATTCTGAATAATTTTTATAGCAATCGTTCGCCTTAATGAATATCACACAAATAAATCAATGAAGTAGACATTTTTAGATATACAAAATAAATTGAATTTAAAATTACTAAATGTATTGTAGCGTAACAGAAATAACAAGGAAAACATATGTTTAAAGTAGGTATTCAAATTGACGTTGAACCATAATTAAGTGTATTTTAAGATGTTTTTATACTGTTTAGATTATAGACATGTGTATTACATAAAATAACGACAGTGCTTTCTTTTCATTTTGGACGTACAAGAAAATGAAGCAACTACAGAAAGTTTATTCTAAACTGTAATTTTATGTGCCAAAGGAATTTATTTTTAATACATTTAAAATCTTATTGTCATGATCAAGAAGTGTCCTAGAACACGCCAATAGGTCGCCAGAGATGGAGCTGATGTCATACCGCGCCACATTTTCCTGTATTTAATTTTTGTTCAATACTAATGTAAGAACATTGACCGCCTCCGTCATCGAGTGATAACGTTTGCTACAAATAATTTGGAGGTTCTGAATTCGATTCCCGGTCAGGTAAAGCTGAGTAAGATTTTAACGAGTTTTTCTTTACCCTGAGAAGGCTGTTTTTAGTGTACAACGCCCATTTTAAGTACTGAAGCATCACAGGTGGTGGAAATTGGTTATAATTAAATTATATGACAAAATGAAAAATTATATATTTTTAAGAAAGGAAGCTCGATGCCTAAGTTCAGGGTGGGTTCCCGGGATTTTCCAATTATGAGGAATGGGGAAAGCCTGTAAGGATAGTCTTGGCGGTATTCGAACCGCAGACCTTCCACTCATTATTCCGCGCTTAAACTACCTCTGCTACTCGTAGCGTTTACTCTAAGATGAATAGCAGATAGCTTTAAGGTGCCTTGGACCCTAAATATTTACGCCATCATTGATTCATTTCATTCATCTTTACAGCATCTGCAGATTTACCTTCGCAATATATAACTGTCGCGATATGACCAATGCAGTTAAAGTGACAATAAATAAAGCTGTGTTTAATAATATTAATTCCAGGTAATATATTAGAAACTATTGTACTTTTCTGTCACGGTGCAAACAGGATATGTATTTACCCAAAGCCATTAATGCTGTTGATATCACTGTCAGACGAGACAATTATTATTATAATCGATGATTTTAAAGTAGTCAAGTTCCTCATACACGTGATTTTCTCGTTGGAGGTTCCAAGCCATTTTATATTCTTAGATAATGCCTTGCAAACTTATAAAAACACGTCTTCAACAATGCGCAATAGAACCTTCTCATAATCTATACTAAAAATGGTGTCCTCCTACATCCAAGTGCACTTATGTTTCTCCAATTTGTGGAAAATTTCTCCTAAAGGGCTTCAAATACTTAGCGTATAGCTTCTTTGAGTTGATTGTGGGGTTTACTTTTATTCATTTATCCCTATAATAAGCCCCAAAGAAAGAACTCAGAAGGAGTTAGCTTGGCATACCTGGATAGCCATTCATTATTGAGATAATAATGTTTCGAAAAATATTTCATTTCTAACATGCTGTCATTTGATGTGTGACATATTACACCATCTTGTTGGTAATATTCATCTGTTAGTTCATCTTCCGTTAAAATTTTGAAAATTTCATTGAATATTTTCAGATGGACTGATAACAATTCGTTAAAATAGGGTCTATAATTCGTAAATACAACGCACCTCAGCACACTCCGATATTTTGTGAATGCTTTGGCTCTTCATTTCACGAAGATTTTCTGTTGCATATTTATGATGCATATTTCGACAGTTTTCGTATCCGACCAGAGTATCGATGCTTCGTCTGTAACACAGAGATGTGTGGAATCCCAGCATTCTGGGTAAGAACATTTCTAAATCATAGATAACCAAATACTCTTTGCGTAATCCACCGTATTCCATTTTTATCATCTTGCGCCAACATGAATGAAAGCTAGCTAATTTTAAGCTAATGGGTGCATACCTGGTATACGATGGAGGATAAATCTTATTTATTGCTTCGGAATATTTTTTTTTTTCCTTTTTCTGAAATAGTTAAGTGCTTGATTTTGTTTTATTGCTGCTCTTTGTTGGATGGAAAATAAAAGATTAATCTCTTGGGAAAGTCCTTATAATGGTGACGCCAGTAACTGCTCCTTTACATCGATTATTGTTTCTTCAGGCAACTTGCAGCATTCGGAAGTTGTCCCTAACTTTTTTACCAGTTTCTGGATGCAACAATCCAAGGGTACATATGTTTCATCAAGTTCAGTTCAAAATTGTGATTGACATGCTTTAAATAAACCTGTTTGCCAGTATGTGGGACGGAGGAGATTATGTGCATTATTAATCACACGAAAGGCACGAATATATACGTATGTATAATTTAGAGACTATTATTTAAATATCATAGTTTTATAGACAATAAATAGTTTGGATAGTGAGAGAAACACCCAATATGACAGTAGCAATAATAATAATAATAATAATAATAATAATAATAATAATAATAATAATAATAATAATAATGTTATTGTTAAAAAATTTGCTCAATCTTAATCGTATGCTTATAAAGAATACTAACGCTTTTCATGTCCTAACGCTAAACTAATTACTTATTCGTTAATTGAAAAAAAATACGTTTAACTTAAAAATTATCTTGAGATTAAATGTGTAATAGAACCAGGTCAACATAAAAGAACCTTGATGTACAAACTTACGTAACGGATCACATCATAACACCAGATGAGTTCGGTGTATTTTTTTTCCCCTTGTAAAATGAAGACAGCTAATTTAAAATTCAATACTGCATTACGATTATCACTGTCAGTCTTCACCCTCACCTTTACGTAAATGTCATTTGTTTAACAGGAACAGTCACATTGGAAACTCGTGGCGCCAAATTATATATGCCACGTTTCCTATCGCCAAAAAAGGTGAAAATCAACATTGATTTGTGAGCGAATCCGTTGTCACACACTATTTGTGTGATACACCTGTAGCGCAAAGTTTCTGATATAGTATTCCGCTATTTTACCGTGATCTTCCTACGACCGGATAACACAACATGAAATCACCTACAAACATTGTTGTACTTCAAGTAAAACATGTTGACAATGTATTTTCGAGTGACTGGAAGGATCTTTTGTTGTCGTCAACAGAACCAATCATTTTGATTACTTCAACTAGAGCATCAAATATTGTACATTTTAAAGCAGAAGTGTTCACATGAGCTACGACGAGCTGAAGCGGATGTTGTTGGTTGGTGAGTCAAATTATGAAGTGAGTTTAGAAGGCAGATTATTGATTGCTTCAACGTTTGCCGGCTCTTCAATCAAACAATTTCTCAGGGTGAAATCTGCTATTTTGTTGATTGGGGCTCAACAGGACTGGGAGAGGCGTTCAGTGGTGTAAATAAGCACGCGACGCGACATAATATATATTAGTATTTTATTACGTCCAAAATCCCTCGCGTATTTTGATGTATTGCGTACAATAGACTTGGCTACGTGGAATATAAACTTAGTTGCCAGGTGTGAAACTTACAGATGAGTACCGTGCAACATTAAACTGAAAATCGTAGTTATAGTAAGTAATGTGAGCTGCGTGTATCTTGCCGGTGTAGATCTTAAACTGAGTCGAACTGAATATCTTAATACTGCATCTCACAGCATGTAATATACTTATAACTGCTTCTGTATCGAATTGAACTCAGCTGAAAATTGATTTGAACTGCATTTGTCTCGCCGTGTATAAAGCTTCAAACTGAAAGTCTCAGCCTAGCAAATATATATTAAATTCAATCGAGCAATCGTTCGACTTTAACTATGCCACGGAGTTACACAGGCATTCCCAATTCTCGAGCCTTTCTTTAAAATTTTAAACATATATACTCCACTGGCTGGTTCAAATTCACCTACTATATCTGCCATTCGTTATTTTTTTTTTAATTTTAAAACATACGTGGGCTAACGGTACCACGCCTGTCGGGTTAGAGTCCTTAACGAGTTTAAAAATCCTTTGAATTTATTACCCTCTAAAGGAAACCATTTTAAAAATGGCAACACACTACAACCTCAGGTTCATTCTACCTATTGTAAAGATTTTATATGACCCTCTCGACCTCCAAGCTACCGTACAAAACCCCGAGGAGTTTTCTCGTTTGTCGATCTAACACAAATCAGAAGTTACATTTACACATACATGTCAACATTACTTATTACAATATATAAAACGGTACGGTTTGGCTTACATAAGCGTATTATAATTGTATTTCAGTGGGAGTGAATCGGAGGAACTGTTTCAGAGCCTGCCAATCTTCATCACGACCAAGCTATCTCCGTCTGTTAGAGTCTAGCACATACTTATTTCCTAAGTCAAATGAAGTATAGCCTGTTGGAGCCGACATTGCACGCAAAATGGTAACATTTGAACGTTAATCTTGCGTGAGTATCTTTTTGAATTATCGTAAAGTAAGTAAAATAACAAATGATTACAACAATTTTAAACTATAGTGTTATAGTATTAATAGTCAAATGTACTACTACAATTTAAGCAGTTGCTAAAATTTTGCATAGTATTATATCGTTTTTGGGGTTAAATGAGTATTTATTTATTTCTCTGTATTGAAATATGAGACAGGATTCTTCTCTCAAGAATCCCCATTATAATGATAATCACAGCAATTAATTTAAAGAATCCTTTAACGTCTCTATTTAGTGCATAATAATTAATGTTACAAATATTATGATTATTATTTCAATATTATGATTGTTAATGTATGTGTGTGTGTGTGTTTCTTGTATAATAAGCAATGTACACTACAAAGGGTTACAGCTTTGTAAACGGGCCAGAAAGGAGGAAAATATAACAAAAGACATGCTTGTCATCTGTCTTGACTTTTAGGAAATCTCCAGACAATAGTTTCGCTTCGAAGGAGGGTATTCTTTTGTTAAAGTCAGTTCTCTCTTATCCTTTTGTAAATAGTCTAGAAAGGTTTCGGCTGCCTCAAGACAGCTAATGGGTTTTATTGCCTTAACGACGAACAGCGAGAAATATGAAATCAATAAACTTAGCTGCAGCTCACTGATTCGAAAGAAACTTCGCGTGAGAATTCAGGTGCACTTACACTCTAGCGTGAGAGAGTTAAGCTTAGAACGCAGAAAAGTGGCATCGGCAAATTATTTCAACCAATGAACGAACCTCAGGATCTGGCGAATAAGAAAAGATCTGCGATATAATCTTAAATCAGATACCTTGTGATAACCAATAGAGAAACTTGAGTTGAATCGAGTTCCGAAACATTTGAGGAAATCAATTTCCCGGGGGAGGAGTTAATTCAAACTACAAGATTTTGTTTCAAGTATAAAGAAATAGGTTTTTGAGCCCTCAGGACGACATTGCGATTAGTTCAAGCACACTGCGAGAAGTTCAGCGAGAGATCATAGTAACACTTTTTCACCTCATCTCCGTCATCATTAAGTCAAGTGATTGCAATAACTCAAAATTCGTCTTCAATAAGATAATAAAGTTATTGCTAAGGTTACGGTAGTCAAGTTATTATTATTATAAAGTTTTTATAGCATAGTGATTATTATTATTATTATTATTATTATTATTATTATTATTATTATTATTATTATTATTATTATTATTATAAATTACTACAGTGTAATTACAAGCGAGAGTTTAATTTTCGATCGCGAGAAGTTATTACAGACTTTAAAGTAAGGTTAAAATGACTTAAATAATATAATTAGATCTTCGAGTGAGGACAGCGAACTTTAGTCTGAGGACAAGTATATAGCGAGTCCAAAGACTTCTCATCACCGGCGGACACACAGCATGTATTAAAATGGTGAATTAAGACTACAACCTAATCCCAGAAGTGTATTATCCACTAAAGAATCCCCTTCCTTTCTGTCTAACTCCAAGTCATTAAAAATAGTTCTAATCACCCTGAGAATCCTATCCTTCGTTTGGAACCGGAGACAGGTAACTGCGAACTCCAATCTTCGAGAGTCGAGGCAAATCGAGAATCTCATCAGTGACCAGTCAACTGATTAATGATACAATCCGTATTAATTACCCCGAGAAGCCGACACCATAGTATTGTTCAAAATCTCTTCATTTTGCATTCTGGCAGTTTAAGTTGCAGGATTCAGAATGACATATACAAGGTGCGGTCCGTAATTTTCCGGCCTGAAACAGAAGGCCATTGCGAAATTCATGCAATATAATATTCAAATGATTCTCGAGTGCGTTTCCTTTCCTGTCGCGCCATTTTGTTTGCTTGGCAAAACTCGTTTAAGTCAGACGTGTTGCATAATACAGCGGATGTTTGAAATACAATATAGAACAGTGATTACATTTTTCAACCAGTGACATTAAATAACTCCTCTTCTCGGTGTCTTTGGAAAAACTTCCTCTTCTTATTCCACTCTGAAGGAGTGGTCAAAATTCTTTCGTTTGTGAAGAGAGAACCTTAAAGATCCTTTCACGTAAGGATAATCTTTTCTCTCTCTCTCTTTTGTCGAGGAGAAAGTTACTCGTCACAAAACACAAATAACTGCAAGGTTGGGGCTATGTAAAACAACCATGCTTCGCATCCTATGCAGAATGCCAATGCAAGATGGGTTCCCCGAATTTTTTTCAGTGGTTTAAATGGAAGAGCACGTGAAATGTTGTCAGAAGTTTTTAACCTTGGCCATATTAACGATGGAATTTTAATGTATTAGAGTCCATCGTCACAGGGGATAAAACTACAATTCTCTACTATGATCCTCTTTCAAAAAAGAAGAAATGGAATGGAGGAAGAAGTGTGAAGCACCCTTAGAAATGCCAGGGTCACAGAGTTCACAAAGCTCTTGGCGACAATCTTTTGGGAATGTAGAGGAATTTTGATTACATAATTGAAAGAAAGGAAAAGAACGGTAGCTAGGAAGTATCATTAAGGAAAAGAGGTGTTTAATGCTGAGTAGAAGAGTTCGTCTGCTGCATGAAACACACAAGTCCACATGTGTACTGTTGCCAAGGCTGCTGTAACATACGAGGGTAGCTCCATAGGTTTCCGGCCTAAAATTTTTCTGGGTACGACAAAGACAAAAACTATATTTCACTTTTCAATATAGTTGCTCTTTATTGTAATGCACTTCTCACATCTTAGAATTATCATCTCGATCCCCCCGCCCAAAAATAGTCAGAAGTCTTGTCTGCAAAATGGGAATAAAAGGCATCCATGACTTCTTCGTCACACTTAAATTTCCTTCCTCAAAGGTGCTTCTTGAGTTTTGAGAAGAGGAAATAGCCACGGGAGCTAGATCTGAGCTGTAGGGGAGATGGTCGATCTCCTTGAAGCCACAATTCTTTACAGCTCCCTTTGCAACAAGAACTGTGTGCATAGGCACGTTGTTGTGAAGAAGGCGCACACCACCAATCAGTTTTCCTCGCCTTTTCTCTTTGATGGAAGCACGTAGTCTGTGCAGTAGGCCATCATAGCACTCGCCACTTACTCTGGTGTCCCTCTCCTTGAAGTCAAAGAAGAGTATTGCTTCACAATTCCAAAAGATTGTGACCACAATCTTCATGATTGACTGAGTGACCTTGGCCATTAGAGGCGGTGCTTCGCGAGGTTTACACCACTCCGTTGACTCTCTTTTGGACAAGGGATCATACTGGCGGACCATAGTTTTATCTCCTGTAACAATGGTTTGCAGAACTTCTCTCTTGTCGCCACGGCAAAACTCCAAAATGCCTGAAAACAGATGACTCGTTGCTGATTTTGTACTGAGAATTGAAGTCTAGGCACCCATCTTGCACTAACCTCATTCATGTTTAAACGTTCATGAATAATTCGAAGGACTGTTGTTTTAGAAAGACCCAACCTTGCTGCTATTTCTGTAATTTTGAGTCGCTGGTCTTCCGTAATTTCTCCTTCCACAAGAGCGATCTTTTCAAGAGTGAGCAACTCCAAGGGCCGACCTTCTTCGTCTCCAATGCTTTCTCGACCCATTCGAAAAAGTTTGACCCATTCGCTTACGGTATAATATGAGGGAGATGCTTCCCCATATATACGTCCAATCGCTGTTTAATTTCACTTGGAGTAAGTCCTTCTTTCGTGAAGAACTTAATATCAACTCGAAACACCATTTTGAACTTGTGACAATCTTCTACACATAGCATTCTTTGTGCAACTATATCTGATCAATGAACACAGTGGAGCGGAACTTACAGCTGTAATTATTTGCTTAACAGTGAAGGATGACACGAGATAAACATTTTGTGAAGGCGATAATCCTTATCGGCGAGGCCGGAAATTTATGGACCTACCTCATATATGACTACCAGGAACTAAATCATTCGCATATAGTTCAGATCGTGCCAGCAGCAACTGTAATATCTGTTTTTAAAACTGAAATCTGGCCTTCGATGGCGGGGATTCTCGAATGATAATGAGATATAGGACACTGTTTTTTAGAACTTTGCAGACAAAGCTTCGCACTAATTTCAAAGGAGATCGAAATAAATTGGCATCTGTTAAAAGCATAGCTGTCCATTACAGTTAACTTTTAAATATGAACAAAAAAAAAAAAATATTTCTATCCATATTTTTCAAGTGACTTCCTTATTGTCCAAATCAGAACGTGCTATTTTCCTTTCTAATAATGATTAATGACTTGAAATCTCTTACGTTGAATAAATTGACATTTCAATTGCACTTTGAAACCTCATTTATTTATGGAGGCTTTTTAAACTTTGAAACCTCCGGACTTGTGCCCTTTTATAAACCATTTTTAAAAAATACAACAGACATTAATTTTAAAAATGTATTTATAGGTTGTAACAACCACTGTTTATTAAAAGCTAAAGGGTGAAACGTAAACCTGGAAACATGTATAGCAAAAGTAAATACATCTCCGGATTCCTGAACTTCAGCAGTTGTTAATTCACTAAATAACCACAGAACTCTGAAGAATGCCCATAACATTCTCTGTAGTGCTCTCATTCACATATTGACAATTTTTAAGGTGGTCAATTTTTTAATTTTTCTAAGGGCAGTTTACCAGTGGGATAACTTCATTTTTTTTAGACAGTCCAATGTGTTGGTTTAGAAAACAGTGAAGGCATATTTGATTATACCATTGGCAATGGTATAATGCTACTGACTTGGTCTTCTTCCATTCCTTAAAATTTAAAATTTCAGTGGAAATATTCATTTCTTTCATTATGTGTGTGGGCTACTTTCTGTTATTAGTTCTGTTAAGTGACATACAGTATACATTATGTCGGTATATATATATATAGTGGATATATCTTACTTAACGTCACCGCCACGTATGGCCGAGGTCGTTAAGCGGGAGGTCGGGGTTCGATTCCCACCAGGAGTCGATTCCTCCCTGACTTAGGTTTTTTCCAAGTTTTCCCCAGTCCTCATAAATGGCAAATGCCGAGGATGTACCCTAAAATTGGCCTGTTTGATCTTGAAACATTTGATCACACTGTGGTCTCTTAAATCATTCATGGTTACTAATTCACAACGATATGTTTACAAGAAATAAATTGTTCCATTAGCTTCCTTCATTATGTAATTTCTTATTAGTAATGTTGGTTAATTTAGCAAAACTGCCCAACTTTTGCGAAAAATAGATGAGCAAGTTGGGCACGTAGGGCAATACTTTAAGACACAAAGAAGAATGCTTGATAATAGATGGATTGACATATTATGGAAATAATAGAAAATATGAGTATTTGCGAATTGTAACAGTTCATTTGCATCCTCACAAACTGTTATCTTCGTCCAGAAAATATCTGTTCTTTTTATCCTGTCAACTGTGTGCTCTACACACACAGTAAACTGAACTTATTTTTCCATTTGGTGTTTAAACGTTAGTTTCTACAGTAAACACAGCCTGAAAAAACATGCAAGGATATCTGCAAGCTGTGAAGCTTAAACAATAGAAATGTCTGTTGTAAAAATAAAAGCAAGACAGTGTGAGAGCAGAGAAAACAGAAATAAGGGTTTATGTAAATGCTGTAGAAGCAGCCAAAGAGGATTCCTCACGGATATTCTGGAAAAGGCGGTTTCCATTAACGATACTAGGCAAATCCGCAAACATTAATGCTCCTTTCACATTCTCAGTGATCTCAACATGGGTAGAAAAAGCGTTTCTACATTCAGTGCATTAAACTGGAATATTGAGTGAAAGAAAAGTAAATATACAAGTTTACACATCGGAGATATTTCTTCTTTCTTTAATGTATTGTGAACACTGTTTTGCTCGTCAGTCCTGGAGGTGTAGTGGTAACTATACTTGCCTCCTAAACCCAAGACTGTGGGTTCAATCCCCGCCAGGATCGGGAGTAAAAATCCTAAGTATGGCTTCCTTCGGAAGGGAAATAAAGCCGTGGGTCCCATATCGTACATTTACGGCACGATAATGAACATCAAGATTGAAAGAAGAGGCCTCTGAGCAAAATTTGTCGGCCGTTTCACGCTCTGATTTGAATGATACGCAGATGACCTGAGATGTTAAGAGCGTCCGCAAATAAATCAATTAAAAAACTTCTTTAAACTAGTAGATACAAGGACAGTTCCATATTTTTGCTTTGTGTTTCGTGCGAAATCAGAGCAAGTCTGCATAAAAAGAAGATGTTAATTTTTACTTTTAATAGCTTAAATATTGATACAGCCAATTAAGTTTTTTATGAGGAGATTTATAGTAGGCTCATTAATGTCAATACACCGTATAATTTCGTGCTATTTCTAAGAGAAATACAAACAAATTAATAAATTAGCCCATAAATATATTTATTAAGTCAAAAATACAACAATGGGAGGCTTGATATATCTATTAAAAGGCACAAACAGTATTCTAATCTTTGTCTTTCTGTACTTGTTGGGTAACCTCCCAGAGATGGTGTAGGTTTATAAAATTTACTTCCCACATATCTCTGTCCACTTCAATAAAAGTTCTAAGATTTTACAGTCTAGACTTAATACAGCCTAAAGATGTCTTTCGTCATCATTTGCTTTTCTTTAAATTCAACGTACCTCAAACAGTATCCAGTTTAATAGTTAGAATTGTTACATTTTTGTTAAGTGAAACGTTTTCATACTAAATGCATTGCATTTTGTATTGCATACTATTAAAGAAATATATTAAATATTTTATGATCCAACTTTTCTTCAATTTTTACAATATTCCCAAATTCACTTTCGCAAAAAGCATCCTAAAACAATTATATATCTATCACTATGTTTTAACAGTTAAAAGAACGCACTGTTTGGAGATCTCTCCTTTATGTTGGCGGACATACATACATTCTTCTCCTGGTTCTGAAGTGCTTAGTGTTTGGATTCATCTGTGAAATGCACTAACAGCAATCAGCAAGGGTTTATGTTGCCAAGTACATTGCATTCTCTTCTTTAAGTAAAGACACTTTAGCAATGGTTTCCTTACCGCACATGCTCTTTCAGGTCAGTTTCTGAACGTCTTCTTTTTTGCTGTTGGAACAGATGCAGTCCTCTTGTTCATTTTATCTCTGCACATTTTTAAGGTATATTTTAATATATTCATTTCTGATAATTGCAATGCATTTTATCATCACTTTTTGTAAATTTAAAAGGCTGATCTGAGTGTGGCAAATTTTGATGCTATCATTATTTATGTGGCGGGCGAGGGTGTGTTACTATATTCCCCTATTAGATAATCGTTTATTTTAGCAATTTGAGGAATTGACAAATCTCAATGCGACAATCGCAGCACGTTTTTCAAGTAATATTTCCACTCTTTGAGCCAAAACAACTATGTAATCACTTCAGGGTATCACCAATCAGCTGAAGTACCTACAGCAGGTTTATCTAGTAATACAGCCTTGAAGTACTGTGGTTGATAGCAGTACAGGTAACAACACTGATGTTTAAGTTACGTAAGCTGGCATGTACATTTGATCGACCCATTAGAGCATAAAGTTTCTGGTTTCCATTGTTTGTATCTCTAACTCAAAAAGATCTTTCTTTTTGAGTTAGAGATTCTTTTATAAAAGCAAATAAGTGTAAAGTAACATTCTAAAATGATATATATGATATTTGTGTAATAATTGAACATTATCATTTATGTAACAACGTGTCTTAAATAATTAAGTGCTGATTGCACGTAAATAAAAGGTGAATTAGCGTTAATGAGCGGTAATGCGGGCTCAAATAATTAGTTCATATTTAATGGATTTTTCTTGCGACCTCAAAATACTATTTGGAATATTAATAATTGCCAAATGTTTACCAAAGTAACATCAAAACTTTGAGTACCATAAGAGTAATTATGTCCACAGGAAGCACTAATTTCATTTGACGCTAAATAGCGGTAGAGATCTGAGTTTACAGTATGTGGTAGTTTTTTTTTTTCTTTCTTTTTTTAAGTGGTCAATATTTTTCCCATTTCTTGCCAAGGAGTTCACGCAGACTACAGCCAAGATAGTTCAAAGGGACATTTTTTGGCGTAAACACGGATGGTGAATGACTGTAGAGTACCTACAAAATTTCTTAGTTTAGAATGAGTCATATGATATAGGGTTGTTTAATTGGATAAAAGAACAGAGGACGTGCTAATTCATTTTTTAATTTAAATATAGATTAATGTCCACTGTGCAATGCAGAAACAAAATTATGAGATTGCTCACAAAGAATAATTACAAATAGTAAAGAAATTATGCTGCAAAATAAACAAAGTAAATGGCATTTCCTAAATTTCAATGTAAAATACAACTTGTCAATACGAATAAGATTTCCTAACGCAAACCGCCATAGCTACGTGCAATATGAGTGAATGTTAACCGAATATAAAATGAACTTTTAAAGTATCACTGTTTTAGTGAAATGACTGCTTGTTTAGCCATTGTGTGCCACCGCCACGAGTGGCCGAGGTCGTTAAGTCTCGGACTCGTGAGCGGGAGGTCTGGGCTGGATTCCCGCCAGGACCGTCCTTCCTGACTGAGGTTTTTTCCAGGTTTTCCTCCGTCCTCATAAATGTCAAATTCCGGGGAGGTACCCTAAACTTAGGCCTGGAACGATTCCTTCCATAAAAATAAATCCTTTCCCAATATATCATTTCATCTCATGTATCATCAATGTCCATCGCCTGTGGTGCATCTGTAGCAAAAACGGGCGTAAAACACTATTCATTCATTCATTCATTCCATTGTGTGCCACATATATCCAAACATGGAATGCGCTTTTACAGTTTTCAGAAAAAATCGTATCTCCAGGCACAGTGGTGGCCAAATGAAAACAATTGGACGCCTATAGACTGTTGTTTGCGATATGGTAATTTAATCTGCATTTTAAAGCTTAATAAAATGTCAGTAAAAAGTTCAAGTTGGGTGTATTCACTAGTAAGAGGTGATTAGCAGTCAAATTAATTTTCCAAAAATTTCAACAAAGTATGAGAAGTGTTTGCAAGTTATAGTTGTTTTTATAAGGATGCACCAATACCATCGTTGCTCTTGTTCAAGCTAACGTGGCATATCAAAATAAAGAACTGAGTGCTAATAATATTTTTTTTAAGAATATGAATTCACGCCCTGAATTGCACGGGACCTGTTGACCTGAGATGTTAAAGAGCGTCCATAAATAAAGGAAATCAACAGTCCCGCATTTTATCTGACAGAAGATTAATAGGTGTTCAAGCAGTACCGAAATGCATATTTAATCGACAGAAAATGAGTTAATCCTTATTATACACATGTAATAACATTTGAGGAATTTATTGATAATTTCATTGAACGTATTAGTGACAAAAATTTATATAAACAATTATGTACCTTATTAAGGTAAGTGTTTTATTAATGTTAAGTATAAGTCATATATTATGAACCAAATTAAAAATATTAAAATATTTTCCTATTACATCCTATAGAGACGTTCATAACAAAAAAAAAAAAAAAAAAATTGTTCAGCAGGTAAGCATGTTTTATAATTTGGGAGAATGAAAGTATTAAATATTTTCACTTTATTGTACTTTTATATATATTTTATGTTGGTTGTAACATACTTATGTGTTAACGTTATATAAAAATTGCGGCTCCATTTTCATTCGCGTTTTCTTATTTAAACTAAACTTGGAGGTCTTTTATTATTTTTCCCACGTCACGTATTCTAGGTAGCTGGTTCTCGCCTTAAGCTGGTAGAGGCTAGTTGGCCTATTCGACCTAAATATATGAGGCACAATACATTTAAAGAGGAGAGTGTTTAATGACCGTTTTAGCTACTGAGGCATTATAGGCAGTGGACACTGATGATACACGAGTGAAATAATAAACTGGGAAGGGATTTTTTTAAAGGAAGGAAGCATCCCAGGCTAAAGTTTAGGGTATCTCCCCCCGGCATGTCATTTATGAGAACTGAGGAAAACCTAGAAAAACCTCAGTCAGCGAGAACGGTCCTGATGGAAATCGAACCCCAGACCTCCCGCTCACAGGTCTGCGCTCTAACTACCTTGACCACCCATGGCGGTATTTAGAGGTCACGTATTTACCAACGAAAATAAAGATTCCTCTGTTACACCCACTATGGATGCCTGATTGTTGCGGTTATTTATTTACCTAGTCGACCCTATTTGTGAAGTTTTGCTTGTGGGTCAATGGTTTTCTATTCTTTGCGCATGCAAATACTAGTATTCTCTATCACTGACAGTAGCAATATTTAATTACAAATTTTAGTTAATGTTGTAAAACACTGCCTTATAATTCATACATGTACTTGGAGATATATCACTTATAGAAGTTATGCTCTATTTTTAAAATATTTACAAACATTCAAATATCATGTATTGAAGGTTGTTAAATCAACTGTTACTTTTCCGAAACCTATTCCGAAAAATTACATGGGGATTCTGGGACACTGTGTATATATTTCATATAAAATAAATGGAAATATTCTCTCGGTTTACTTCAGGGAACAACAAACCCATAGCTTTCAAATATTTTCAAAGCTAATGTTGGTTATTATATATCATCTAAGATATTTTACAATTAAGTTGTCAGGGCACAACTTTCCATATCAGTCCGGCAAGGTATTTGGCACTGGCGTGCCTAATGAATGTTGAATACAGTCAATAATAAGTCAAATATTTGCATATCAGTTAATGGGAAGTTAATCCGACTGATATTCCTGCCGTTCTATGTGCAAATTAAGTTTTCAGTTCTAAGGTATCCATGCATAACTGCAACTGAAAAGAAACCAGTTAACAAGCATGCTAAGTACTGACAGCACAGAGAACCTGAGTTTTTTTGTTAATGCTCTTAAGAGATTACCGTTGCCACCAGAAAGAAAGAAGATTTTGCTGACTCTGCCCGAGCAGGTGGATCATTTCCCTTGCCTAGATATTTACAGACCTTTCATCGTCGTGAAGGTGCTAATTTCAGCTATATAAGGGGTTAATTGAATCACGAGCTCTTCTGCGCCCAAATAATTAGTTTTGTTCGTCGTTATAACATCACTTCTTCAATGGCGCTGCTAGCTTAGCAGAGAGGTGGTAAAAAAAAAAAAATAAATAAATACAAGTAAAATCGACATAGAGTTCTATAGAGAAAAATTAGCATGTTCTTTTTTTTAGTGCATTTATGTATTTATTTTCGTACTTTTGTTTTCGTTCTTACCGAAAGGCTAAAAATTTTAACGTTTTGAAATTACAGTTCACAAAAATCAATTCATCAATGAAACTAGACTAGATATCAATGATGTTTAGCTATTATTAGATCTCTCATTTAGTATCCTACTGCTAAATTTAGAAACATATTTTAAAAGAAAGTTCAAATCAGAATTATCTTCTTCTTTGTTTTATTTTTATATATTGCTTTTATAGACAAAGCTAAAGGTAAAACCAATATCGTTTGGGCTGAACGCCTAACCAACCAGCACAGTCGTATATTTTAGTAAAGTCTTGATATTTTAATTTATTATTCTATATTTTTCACACAGAAATGCACTTAACTGTCCTTTTTTCCTCCTTCTTCAGATGATCATGTTATTAAAATGCCGAAGCTTGCAGTAATGATTAAGAAAAGAAGTCGGGAAAGGTGGCATTTTTGTAATAATCTACAGAAAGCAACACTGAACCAGAGCCTTTTAGACAGAATAATCGAAAAACCCCTTCAGATGGAATAAAGAAAATAACCTCATAAGCACAATTCAAGCAGTGGGGATAATGGTATCTTGTTTATGAATTTACAAAAAAATTGAGTTGTGCAACAAGCTACAATAGCCGTTTCTTTTTAAACCCAAACTTGTTATCAAGACAATATTTCACCTGCCACACTTGCTCATTAAGACTGCCTTCAATTTCACGCACATATTTCAATTCATTATAAACCAACCTACACAGTGTACGCTCCCATGGTAGATTATGAGATCCTTTAATAACTTACATTGAAATACGTAAAAGAAAGTAAATTTCTCTGATCTAAGCTGACTCGCCAAAAATATTACCTTTCTACCAGTACACAGGTAGCTTTTGCATATTTCTCTAAGTGCCGCACAAAATATGCTGCAAAGACCACGTGTTATATAATCACATTTACTTTATATTCCATTTCAAATTGGGACAAAACGTTTAAAAATTTAACTCAATTTTTTTAAATCAATTAATATTAAATTATATATAACATCAAGAGAACAAATTCAGCAAAACATAAAATCCCTTTTAGCAGTACATTTTGTCATAATAAATGTTAAACATTTGGTATTTTAAGAAAATGTACTTCTTTCAAAATGAATATATTTGAAACAATGCACTGCAGAAAAACCGATTAAAAGTATACACAACCTTCTTTCTGAAACTTTATTAATGGTACATAACCAATATTTATTTATTTAAGTAAATGGATGTTATTTCATTTTAACATATTTTAGCTAGCAACATTCACTTTGAAATAATCAAAATATATGTTAAAATATTCTACTTAAAAATGGAATAATCTTTAGTTTTCAAAATATGGTTCATTATCAGATACAACATGCAAAAATTAAAACTTATTAAAATTTATTTCAGCACGCATGGAGGATGGGTGGTATACAGCACAGGCGCAGCCTTCTTGTTGAGATATGGACTTGCACTGTAGTCAACTGTTTAGCAACTCCCGCTGCATACACTATGCATTCACTGGAAAAGCTGTGCGCGAGCGGAAGTGGATTTCGGGTTTATTTTCTCACTTTCTGTTATAGATTCCAGTTATCTCAAACGTGTTCTCTTATTTTATATAAGCAAGGAATCAACATAGATTGTAAAAATATTTTATAGTTACCGCAAGATGAGAAAACAAGTTAATTCTAAAAGCAACCCCTAAGAACAAATAATGTTTAACAAAAAAGATATTTACAGCAACCAACTTATCACGAGATTTCAATTAATATTAATTTGGTGCATATATTCCGAAATATTTAAATTATTTAATTCAAAATTTCAAAAATACTCTAAATTATTACCACAGCGTAGAAACAATCAGTGATTAAAATGATAAACTATCCATATTTTGGATTAAGATTCTTCCTGTCTCTGTAAGTTCACAAAGCTTCGATTAAATATTAACCAAAAATGAATTTCACATGGCCTATCCCATTAAGTTTGTGCTACCAGAACGTAATTTAGCGAACATCACTGTCAGTGCAGTTAATTTAATTGACGGCGTAATAAATATTTAAGAATATCAGCTGTCACAGAAGAGCTATGCCTACATTTATTCAATAGTGAAGCATCATAGACCGTGGACACTGATCCATAATTATTTTTTCCAATGGTATGGATTTCAAATTTAGAAAAAAATGGAGAGTGGAAGTAAACTGTGCTAAGTCCACGGTAGATAGGTTGCATTGGAAATAAACAGAAAAACAATATGGATAAAGAACACGATATAATTCATGCTAACAATTTAAGGCATTTGAGTTTATTAACATAAATTAATATAAAAAATCAACAATTATTTAAAACTCCAAAGTTACGTTAAATAAAACATTGCAACGGTTACCCTATAATATGAATAGAAACATAAATGAAGAGTTGGTATATACATGTATAATATATGAATTGGTGATTTCAGAGTACACACTACCAGTACAACATTCAAGAATGGTATTAAACAATGCAAAATATATTGAGTGAGAGCTACAGGTGATATTCAACCATTACTCGTTCTAATTTCATGCGTGTTTACTCACATACATGAGTTGGCAGGCACAAATGCCATATTTGAGCACAAACAAATAGCTAATGCATTAATTCATTACCCGGCATTGCTATTTTTCAGAAGTTAGGTGTTTACTGCTTTTGTTTACGTATTGAGACTACGAAAGTATACTTTTTGTGTAACAATGTTAAGATATCTTATATTTATGATGACTTTCAGGATTGCAGCCCAGTGGTGTTTACATTAAGCCCCAAGTTTTCGGACATTTCTATTTCGTGGCTTTCAACGAAACGAACCTCTTCCTTCCTGTAGAGCTTCAATTCATGATAAGACATAATATTTTGGAATTACTTGTTTTTGTATAGATTTTAATTACCTAATTGCAGAGGATATCAATAAAATGGTGCAAAAAACGCAAGTACCAATAATCCACTTTCCATATATCTTTTGGCAAATGACAATGTTCTTAATACTGTCATATTTAAGAAAGCAGTGCTTGAATTTAGAAAGAGGATGAACGTAATCTTTTGAAAGTTGGACGAATCTGGATCTCTATTTAATAATTTGCCAAATATTTAATTTCATTTCTGTTATTTAAAATCTGATTCTCCGTTTAGTTTATAAAATGTGAGGGCATGTTTGTTAGCTCAGCTGATGTCCCGTGGTGAAGGTCACCAAGCATTTGCTTGGTCGACTGATAGCAATTGCTCGGCGAAGAGGGGAAGTTCTTATTTTTACCAAACCACGAGCTGATGCTCGATTCTCAACTTGCTTGCGAGCAATTGCTTCCGTATAAATATCACGCAATAATGTGCCTATTCGACCTGGAACATTTTTTTTAATTTAAAAATGTAGCAAAGGGAATGCAATGCCATTCTGGAAAAAGGAAAGAAAATCCTTTACATCTGTCCAAACGTGTGATGCTTACCCTTAGCAGCCAAGGACCGAGAAGTTACTCTGAAAAATTGCCAACCGACTCCAACCCAGCAAGAAGAAAGACACTGAGGAAGGCTAAACTATACTTCAGTGTCTTCTTGTATCAACCAATCACAAAGTGAAAGGCTAATGGGCCAACTGGAGTTACGACACACGTTACTACTAAGATATGACGATTACGTCATATGTAATATACTCCTACGATACTGATGATGCATGAGATGAAATTTTAAATTGAGAAAGCATTTTAAGAAGTTTTCTAGGTCTAAGTTTAGGTCCCCTCCCCGGCATTTGACATTGATGAGAACTGAGGGAAATCTGGTAAAAGTTCAGTAAGGAGAACGATCCTAACGGAAGACGAACCGCAGACCTACTGTTCACGTCCTGTTAAGTGCCATACATTAATTGTTTAATTTGTGGGCTCAAAGAACTCCCTTAACTGTTCTAATACTCTATACCAATACTGTATATGATACAAAAGTGTAAAAAGTATGTGAAAGAGACTATGGAAAATGAACAAGGTCTAATTTCCAAGTTTCATATCTAATTCATTTCTTCTTTATCATGCTTTTCGTGGTGTAAAAATGTTCCTAAGCCGCATGCGCAGTTTCAAACTGTACAATAATTGTAAATGTTCATGTCGCGTCATACATCTGCTAGAATGATAAAGTGTGCAGAGTAGCAAAATGATTTCTTCAGTATAGATCTCTGAATAAATAACTGAAAAAGAACAATTCGTCAAAACTTGATCGCAACATTGGGGAGTTTATTGGATAATGTAAGTAAATTTACGTTAAAATCTATCTCGGACTGTTAATTTCCTGAGCTTCGACTATATGTCAGTGAAGGTGATTTATAGGGCGTCATTCAAAGTGTACAAAACCAAGACCCGGGTTCGCTGCCGAAGTATAGTATAAGGCAAGTTAACAACCATTGCGCTTGAACTAATACACAACAATTCCTTCTGGAATACAATTTTTAATGGTATCCGAAAACGAAGTACCCACCCCCTCTTTCATTTAGCCCTTACTCTGGCATAGAATATGCGCCACGTAATAAACACTGGTATTTTATTTAAATTGATGTTAACCCCAGTTTTCCTCATGATATCGAAAGATGATGGTGTCTTGCTGTTAAATGGCAGAGTATTCTCTGCAGGTGAGCATAGAATTGATTCTTGGAGAACTAAAAAAACACAATTAAATTGCATTAATCAGTGCTCCACAATTGACTCACCATTCTGTCGGAGAGATGCCATACAGAAATAGTCAATAAATGACAAACTGATTGTGGCACATTAAAGAGAAGTGCACCTTAATATATGTGAACGAAGACAGGCATATCTTTAACAATATCACCATCGAATGTTGATCTTCCCGATGCATTCACTGACTCACTGAAACTAGATACTAGTGCTCATGAATACACATAATACTTTCTGTACTTCAGTTGCGTATATTCAGCATTGCTAGATTTCCACATTTTGGTGGAATTTCCCAAAAATGTTAAGTCTTATGACAAAGTTTCCTTCTTCCTAACTTAATGTACATTTTCCCCCTAATTTTCCTGCGTTATGTTAACAAATTCTATAGTTAAATTAAATTTTACCAGTTTCAATTTGACGCTTGTATTTTGTCGAAAAAGAAAACTCGCTCAATTAAGTCAGAATTCAAGTATGGGTAAACTCCAAGCTGGATAGCACTTTTATATAATGTTATAAAAGTGATTCGAACATTCTTCGTGATCTTCAGAAAAATATGAACATTAGTGAACTTCAAGTAGAGAATATCTGTATAAGGGTATTATACATTTGTTTTATCATTCTATTTTATTGACAATAGTCTGCTGAAAACATAAGTTTTGATAAGAATATATAATAATACCAACAACAGTTTACAAAATTCGACTTCATTGATCCATTAGTTTATACATTTTATAGTGGATTTTAATCATATATTTAACACACATAATTTAACTTCTCATGTTCTAGATTTGTGAAAAGATTATTGATCCGAACTAGCTCTATGATTAGCCATACTAACGACTAAGTTCTCATAATTTTTGACTAAAAGTAAGGAGATTTACCAAAGTTTATTAACTTCGTCTGGTATATTACATATATTAATGTCGGTATTAAATATTTCTGTGTTCGTTTTAATTTGTATAAAGTACTGTATATAATGCTGTGGTAGTTTGTACTTAAACAAGCGATAATATAGTATTACTTATGACTTTTCCAAAGAGAAACGTAAGTGCAATTAACACATGTATAAACACGATACTCCATTACTAAACATTTACTTTTGGACATAATGACAGAGTATCTTTTATCGGGCATTTTCGCTATTATTCAGGGCTTACCACTTTGAAACATGGGACAAACAAACCTAGACTTTTAAGATTGCAATTACAATGAGCCACCGGTAAGTATCGCACTGTGGCATATGAGAGGCTTAATAATAGAAATTATAAATTAATAATGGGGCAATAATGTGCTGTGATAAAATATTGCCGAAGCGTTTATTGTAACAGTAAAGTATTCTGGAAGTCAACAACTAAAGCTAATTCCATGCTCGTCTGGCGTGTGTGAAACAGAAAAAGCCATGCACATGCGCAGAGCTACATGTTTAGAGAGTTTGGTAAGGAAATGTGCAGTCTCTCGAGAGACGTGAGCTAGTCAAGATGCACAACTACTCTCCCTAGCCATCGCAACAGCGTTCTACGGATAACATTTGTAATTGTAATTGCAATGATATAGAGAATATACAAGGCTGCAGTAGCAGCAGTTCAAATCAACTACCAGTTCATTGCATTAGTTATGTTCCTTGTTCCTTATGTAGTTCTTAACTTGGGGCGTTCGGTACTTTTAGGGAATAAATCAGAAGCATGCCCCTAGTGTCCAATCTCGTGCCAAGACTGAACAGAATAATGTAAGAGTGTAAGTTCTGTGGGAGGTTGTGACAATACTCGTAAATAAAGTTAATATGTCTAGTCCCTTTAACTAGACGCGAAATATGAACGAAGTACTGCTGCATTAGTACATCAGTCAAATATGGTGAATTAAGAGGGTACGTTTTTTCGAACATGTTTTCTAATACGGAATTTCACAAATTTCCGCCAAATTTCATTTTCTATCCCTTTTTCTTAACACTCATTTTTTTCAAGGTTATGTTTCCCAAACCTAATTTTGAAAATAATAATTAAATGATGTAAAGATGTTTTCAAGTTACATTTGCAAACTTTCTTTAAATCCTAAAAATTTGTATAACTTCATAGCAAATATTTTTATTTTAAATGTATATACCTAATATTAGCTCAAAGTAAACAGAAATGAGAGGTTCATCAGAAATTGTAATATCTGAAACAGGCGGCTTAATGTTAACTGAATAATGTAGGTACACACACACACACACACACACACACACACACACACACTACGGGCTTGGCTCAAAAGACAACTGGTATTATTAGAATGCTATCATTTCACATATTATATATTATCTGTTAATTTCCTTTCAAATATATAAGCATTAAACACGAAAGAACAATATAACCTCATCTTCTACATATCCATTCTATTTCAAATTCATATAAATGGAAAAGGAGCATTAACTAACTCTATCTGCAATATAACCTCTGCATAGTCAGTGCCACAAGTGTTTTACAGCTAAAAAAATTATGGAAAATGAGGATTATGACGCATAGAACTTACCGGCTGTAAAATCAAATTTATTGACCTGTTAAATTAAAGAATATTTACTTATCTGAGATGCTACCAAAGCGCAGATACAGTTCACAGTTAAGTATAAAAATATAAATTTTCTTAAATTCATATTAAAATCACTAATATACGTTATAGTTAATTAAATGTCATACAAAAACTTGAAAGTATTAGTCAAGCTATTTACATTTACCATATCTTAGTGTATGAAATATTCAATAAATAAATATATATACAGGAACTGGTCATTAAATCAGTAACTGCCAAATAGATTACCCAAATGCTGATGTTTGTCAAAAAAGCATGAAAAGTATAATTTATAAGCAACTACTAATATATTTAAAGAGAACAAATAGAATGAAGAACGATTTGTCGCTGAAATCAGTTGGGTTCTACTACAATAATCCTAAAACCAAAGCCTATAGTAAAAGAGGAAATGATAGGAATCACCAAAACCAAATATGATGATGATTATGATTGCTTAACGGGCGCACCACTGCTAAGATCATTAGCGCCCAAACACACTAAAAACTGCGCCAGAATGAAATAAATAAGTAATCAACACAAAATTAGTGTATAAGATAAGCAACAATAGCACTTTGGGCAGTAAAATAAAAACCCCATTACAAACAACAAAGGTAATATACATAATAAACAAGACCGGTACTAAAACTCCGCTACAAGAGCTGAAAACACAACAGTCTTTAAAGGTCTAAAATTGTAACAATAAAAACCCCCAAAATAAATAACAAGGGTAAAATGGTCAACAAACAAAAGATCGGTACTAAAACGCATCAGCAAGAGCTGAAAACACAACAGTCTTAAAATTGTCTAAAATTACCGCCATGAATAAAATAATAAAAACTCACACCTTGCTCCAAAAACCACAAACACGGATAAAATGGAGCACTCGCTCAACAGCAACCACATCATCTGCAAGTAGATCCTCAATAGAGGAGGGCCAACCTAGGGAAAGTCTAAAAGCTGCTAGATGATGGCATTCGAGTAAAATGTGACGCGCTGTAAAGGGGTGGTCACAGGGCAAGCTGGAGCTGGTTGACCATTAAAAAGGTGACGGTGACTAAAGCGACCATGCCCAATTCTCAGACGAGCTAAAATCACTTCCTCGCGACGAACTGCACGAGAAAAAGTCGACCAGTTAAAATGGGCGGATTTACATTCGCGAAGCTTATTGGTGAGTATTAAATTCCACTCATAGCGCCAGCGCGAGAGAATGCCTCGCCGTAAAGAATGTTTAAAATCCCCGAAGTAAAAACGTTGCTCGTACTCAGCAGGGTCTAAAAGGGCAGATTTAGCGGCGACATCTGCGGCCTCATTACCTGGGAGTCCCACATGTCCAGTAACTGGAAGGAAGTTGTAGGTCCTTTCCAGGTTTAGGTATTGGTATCACGGTGGCCTTTCGCCAAGTACTCGGAAATGTTCCATTGCACCAAATAGAATTAAAAAATGTGGAGTAAAAACCCTTGCCTTCCGCTGACAAATGGTACAGCATAACAACATGAATACCATCTGGCCCCGGTGCGCAGTGTCGAGAGTTCGTTGGGGCATGCTTCAATTCCCGGGCTTTAAAAGGCTCATTATAGCACTCCTGGTTGTCGGAGGTGAAGCTCGAAACATCAGCGAAAGGCGTCCTAAAATACTGGCTATGTTAATCGAAGTGGTAAGCACTCGATTAGATATCTTAAGATCGGGTATAGCAGTAAAACCAGATTTGCCAACAACGCGTCGGAGCTTATTCCAAAAAAATAGGCGAAGGCGTTGTGTGGTTAAAAGAGGAGGCAAAAGCAATCCAAGACGCCTTTTTGCTATCCTTAATGACTCGACGGCATTTGGCGCGCAGTTTTTAATAGCGAATCATGTTTGCTGAAGAAGCGTGATGACGAAAAACTTGTAGAGTACCTCGGCGTGCACGCAACGCATCCCGGCATTCATCGGTCCACTGGGGAACCGGAAAGCGTCTGGGGTGGCAAGACGACCGGGGAATAGCCTGATCTGCGGCATTAAGGATGACCGTTTCGAGGTGCTCGATCACGGCTTCGATGAATGGAAAATCTAACCCTGTAAATACGACCAGAGATCGGAACAGGTGCCAATTCGCCTTTGCAATAAGCCATCTTGGCGCGCGCTGAGTATGTGCTGTGAAGAGAGTACGTGTATCTGACACGGAAAGTGATCACTAGAATACAAATCGGAGATGACGTTCCTGGTAAAATGTACGGCAAGTGAGGCGGAACAAAAGGCCAAGTTATAGTGTGAAAAACAATGAGTGCTGTCAGAAATAAAAGTAGGTTGACTAGTGTTGAGCAGAATGAGATGGTGGCGGTCTAGAAAGTCTGCCAACATGCTACCCTTGGCACACTCCGTGTTTGAACCCCATAGGTTCATAGGATGGTGCACATTAAAATCCCCCAAAAGTAGGACAGGGGGTGGTAGCTGAGACAGAAGATTATCCAGATCAACTATTGCGAAGGGGCAGATGGAGGTAAGTAAACAGTGCAGACAGAGAAACTAAGGCCAGAGAAGTGAACTGTAGCTGCAGCAGCCTGTATAGGAGTATGGAGGTTAATTTAAGTACTGTACACGTCTTTTCGAATTAAAATGAAAACTCCGCCATGCGCGGGAGTGCCATCTGCGGGAGGAAGATCAAATCTCACCGTAGAGTAACCGCGTTAAGTGAAGGAATCTTGCGGGCGAAATTTGATCTCTTGGAGACACACAAGTGGACAGTCAGTCGAGCGTAAAAGTAACTCTAGGTCAGGTCTTCGACTACGGAGTCCACGCACATTCCACGAAAGGATAGCCATTGTTAAAATGAGATAAAATAAATCAAAATATCACCTTACTTTTTAGTCGGTCCAGGACGAATCAACCGTCCTTTTTCAATCGTGTGGGACTGGGTGGTTTATTTAGAGCAGGCAAAGCTTGCTCCATGACTTCCTCAGAGGGAGGGTTCTCCCGCTGAGAAGCATCCACCGATTCCAACACCTGGAATTGGTTGGATGTGGAAATAGGCGGTGAAGGCGACCGCCTAGCAGGGTTTGCTCCCATCATGGAAGCGGGACCTCCGAGGGGAAGAAGGGGGGGGGGAGAAGGGCTCTTTTTCTGCTGAACAGGAGTTGACGTTTTCAAAAAGTCAGTTCTCGTGTAGTTCGTCCTGAACTTTATGTCAGGCGCATTGAAAACTATCCGGCTTCGGCTTGTTGGTAATGCGCTTCGGAGAACTGGGCGTAGTATGGACCCGTGTAAATACAAGGTATCAAGTCTGCATACTGCTGTCGCACTTTTTCGCCGCTAAGGAAGGTGTATGTTCCGGTCTTAGGTACTACAGTTTGGCGAGATTGGTAACGCTTCCGGACCTCAGTAAAGGGGAGTTTTTCCTTTACCCGAATCTCCTGTATACATCGCTCCTCTATAAAACGAGGACAGTCGCGGGAGGAGGCTGGATGGTCACCGCGGCAGTTAACGCAGACGGAAGCGGATGCACATGCTCCTTCATGACTCGCTTGACCGCAGTTTGCACAGATGGAAATGGCACTCTTACACGATATGCGAGTGTGTCCAAAACGTTGACACTGGAAACATCGCAACGGGCTCAGGATATACGGGCGCACTTCAATCAACTCGTAGCCCGCTTTAATCCTCTGCGGCAATTCGACCCTGTTAAACGTGAGGAACAGAGTCCGGGTTGGCTGTAATTCCCCCTCTTTCCTTGACTGCACGCGATAAACAGAAGTGACCTCTTGGTCTTCCAGGCAGCTCTGGATTTCTGGGTCAGACATACCGTCTAGTACATTGGTGGTTACAACTCCTCGTGAGAATTCAAAGTATTATGTTGCTCAACACGGATGGGATAATCGTGGAGTATCGTCGCCTTGAGCAATGAGCTGGTTTCAGACAACTCAAGTGTCTCCACCAAAAGTGATCCGTTATGTAGACGGGTACAGGACTTAACGGGTCCAGCTAAAGCATCAATGCCCTTCTGAATTATAAATGGGTTTACCTTAGTAAGCGACTGATCATCTTCACTACGACTGAGCACTAAGTAGCGAGGAAATTACTTGTGGGATATTTTTTTAACGTCAACTCTTTTTCTTTTCATTTGAAAGTGATTATTGTCATGTACCACAGCTATTTAATCCTCCACCATTGCAACTGGGCAGGCTGCTTCCTGGGCGCCACCCCGGCTTAGGTTACTTGCTCTGGCCAGAACAAAGTAATCTCAGTGTCACACCTTCCTGTAGGTTGACAAAGGGACCAAATCGCCTGCGGGTAGTACAACAGTTCATGCAATTGCCCTTCCCCAGGCCTGGTCTTTACCAGGGGATACGCTCCTGTCCTACATGATAGCCCAGTGCTGGGAGTTACGCCGTCACTTTTTACCGTATCAAACACGGGGGCACCCATCAGACGAGAACAGGGAAGTATGACAAATAAAAGTTAAAATAGAGGCGAAATAAAAAGGAGTCAAATACGCTTAGCGTGAACGTGCAGGAGCTGCTCGGGTGCCTTGGGGTCGCTACGCCCCGTACGCAAAAATTGGGCCCCTGAGAGAAATGCAGTCATCCTACAAAGTCACACTGTCCATATTTTGGATGCATAAGGTATTATTTTCATTTTTAATAACGCACAGAGAACAGCCATTGCAATTTCTCATCGATCAAAAAACCTTTTGAAAAGTTAATTGAACACTTCTGAACGCAGTCAAGGAGAAACGTGGTAGCAAGTTAAGAAGTAAGTTAGGAAAATTCTCCTAGCCACAGATCTTGCGCTGGAATAGTAGCAATCGAAAACGCTGACTGAATTAAAGAAACATTCTACTATTTTTTACATATCTGACCAGTAGGAACTAAGAGTTTCCTAAACCGAATAAACACCTGTGAGTAGGATTATTTATATTTATTTGGTATATTTACGAACGTTCTTTAAGATCTCAAATCATCAGGGGCTCATTCAACTTAGGGAGTGAAACGGGCGATAAATTTTGCTTATATGCCTCTCCTTTCAGGCTTGAGGTTCTTTCATGTGCCGTAAATCTAAATAAAATAAATTAAATATGGGTTCTTGTGCAATGTTTAAGAAATGTTACTAGATGTTCCGATTTGTAAAATCGCTCCAAGACTTACCATTATTGGATAAAACTTCTAAGTTCATATTATAAACATGCATTTTAGTTTTTAAAAAAATTAAAAGAGAATGCCGCAGATGAATGCACGAAATTACGCTAAATGAATTTAACATACATTTGAACATTTTTTTTTTTTCTATTTCCAGAAGACATTTTAACTTTGTTACGAAAACGGTGGTGTAATTTGCTAATACCAAGTTTAAGCTAATTATTTAAAAGTTCTATTATGAATTATAGTAAGGAAAAACACTTAAATAAATAGTAGCGCTTGAGGAAAATGAAGTTTGCGAGTTTTCACCGTCAGCTGCTTCCAAGAGGTTCCAGATAATTTTGTCTATAATGTGCTAAAATTTAGGTTTTTAGCAGGAATAAAGTATGGACATTTATCTTAAATGTTAAATTCGTCATTATTATCCACTGATCATTTTTCGTCATTTCGTGGAAACATGAGATTCAGAGATGCTCTAGTAAAATCGTGGAATGAAAGTTGCTGCCAGGGCATGATTGCCGTATTAAAAACAGTAAACTACATAATCAATGCTAGGAATGACAGTTTAAAACTCAATAACCAACCTTCCCCCTGGATATGGTCATAGAACTTTATTAACTATGCAATAGAGGAGGAGAGTGGTTTACAATTCCAATATGAACTACTAAATAGAAATAAAAGTTTACTATAATATACACATAAATAAATTTGATATTGAAAATAGTTCAGTTAAGCAACATGTAAATCCGCAATATACAGGATGTTAATGAACTACACCTAAATAATTTCCGAGAGTGTAGAGACGTCATATATAATCGATTCGAGATACGCAATATATGGTCCACAACTAAATATAACGTAGTTTCATGGTGTTAAACATTTTTGCATCAGATGCTGATAACTCGGTATTAAAGCCAAGCCGGGTGAAAATTTGCTTTAGAACGTCTGTAAAACTGCCTTGCGGGCACAGAAATGTCGATTTTCCGCAGCTCGTTATCAGCGTTTTCTAGATTTAGTGCCATAAATATCCCTTAAACCTCGAACTAAGTATGTGACAGCGTGACACTGAACATCTATTAAATGCCTTTTTGTATTACATAGCCCACTCTAGATGTAGCTCTTTAACTGTTAGTTTGGCGTAATGCATATCGCAAAAGCTAATGATCCGCATGCCGCGCATTCAGTTTTTGTTATGTCGTTGATTTTTTTTTCTTATATTTAATATGAAGTGTGCTATACGCCTACTAAAGAATTATGAATGAAATTTACTTAATGTTTTCAAGCTATACTCTCTATTTCAACAATGATTGTATTAATTACCATTATACATTGGCTAATAAGCCTACTACTAACATGATGCCTAAAACTTCATTTACGTAACACATACTTAAATGCCTTCTTGACTTTTTGTAGCTTACTCTAGAGCGAGCTCTAACTGCTTGTGGCGTAATGGTAACGCAAAAACTGATGACCCGCATGTCGTTAATATATATATGAAATACTGCGTTACGCAGGCTAAAGAATTATGAATGAAATTTAGGTAACTTCTGAATATACGACACCCAACTTACTAAGATTACCCATGATTCTACCTTGTGTAAGCAAGGGTTATAATTATATGAAATGATATGTTGAAATTTAAGTGCATAAATTGAAATGCTTACTTAAAACGTACGCAAAAACTGTATTATTAGGCCCTAGACAAAAAACGAAAAAAAAAAAAAAAAGTGATGAACGAGATTCGAAGTCGAAAACAAATTACCACCCCTTACTCGAAAGTAAATGCCATAACCATGGCACCAGTGTGATACGTTCAGAAATCTGCCTTCGTTATCATGTGTTATGCTTTCGAGGGGCATCTTCAATTGCTGGCTTTAGAAACTTATAGCCATAGTTTCGAAATTTGAACAGATAGGCCATAAGCTATCTGTCCCAAATTGCTTATATACGACATCTCTATACTCTGAAATTATTTCGGTGTAGTTCATTAACACCTGTATATGTATAAACTCTCAAAATGTTGCCCATATAAAATTCAACAAGTTTACCAAAATAATTTATACCATAGGTACAATACACGAACACAAATGTTTAATAAAACTTACTTCTTAAACAACAGGTAAAGACGTTTGCCGCTGCCTAAAATTACCATTAAATTTTATTCCCTACTCATTATAAAGTATTATAAAAGCCAACTGTACTCCTATATAACCACGTACATTTATTACACTACAATACAAATTTTAGATGCATGGTACCTGGGTTACAGGACTTACCCTTCGGAGAATCTCCGGGTATTGAAGAGAAGTCCAAAAAGAAGGCCACACTGTCCCGGAGACGACTCTGCGTGTGTAAGGAAGGCGAGTGCTTACCTGCTTGTCGGAATGGTACAACTTTCGATAGGCGTAAAACCAATCATTAGCTGGCGAACCACCCTGACGAGGCTCTGAACAGGGTAAGGACGGAAGGAAGGACGGAGAGAGGAAGGTATCAGACAAGAATAAAATGTGCGCAAAAGGGGCACAACAAGCAAGAAATATACCGTGAGAAATGTGGGCCATTTTTTTTAATTGTGTTTAATGCCCGTTTTAGCTGCTGAGGCATCACAGGCGGTGGACACGGGTGATACATGAGAGCAAATGATAAATTCGGACAGGATTATTTTTTTAAGGAAGGAAACGTTCCAGGCCTAAGTTTGGAATACTTCCCCGGCATTTTACCATTTATGAGGATTGAGAAAAAACCTCAGTCATTGAGGACGGTCCAGGCGTGAATCGAACTCCAGATATGCCGCTCACGAGTCAGCGTCTTAACGACCTCGGCCTCCCGTGACTGTTAAACGTCAGCTATACGTTTATACTTATTAGCAATTTTGTAATTTGATGAAGTTAAAAATGGTTATTTTGGTTTTTATTTTCACTTATTTACATATATTAATTAAAAAGCATGGGAAATTTACATATACAATTATAAGCTACAAAACATATATTTGGGTGTTTCAACTGCCATTCCAGAAAATGAATTGTAAAGGTTTTATGAAATAAAATGTATTCACCTTCCCCTTTATCTATATAAGATCGTTCAGACAATGACAATATGGACATTGATTCATATGAACAGAATACATTTAATTATTACTGTTTTACAAAATAAGTATGTTCATCCCCACTTAGTGCAGATATGTTCATCCCCACTTAGTACAGATATGTTTATCCCCACTTAGTACAGATATGTTCATCCCCACTTAGTACTGATATGTTCATCCCCACTTAGTACAGATATGTTCATCCCCACTTAGTACAGATATGTTCATCCCCACTTAGTACAGATGTGTTCATCCCCACTTAGTACAGATATGTTCATCCCCACTTAGTACAGATATGTTCATCCCCACTTAGTACAGATATGTTCATCCCCACTTAGTACAGATGTGTTCATCCCCACTTAGTACAGATATGTTCATCCCCACTTAGTACAGATATGTTCATCCCCACTTAGTACAGATGTGTTCATCCCCACTTAGTACAGATATGTTCATCCCCACTTAGTACTGATATGTTAATGGTCACTGCTTAAGCAGTAGTCCCAGCGATCGGCCAGTTTCTCCATATCCTCAGCAAAGTTGGTTCTTGCTTATTAATTCTCAGCAAAAATCACCTAAAGCTAAGAATAGGAAACGTGTTTAGTAGCTTTGGTTTGCTCAATGATAACTCAAAACTTCTCATGTGTATTAATTGGAAAATGTGCTGCTACATTTGATGGGAGAATTCCTGACTAACTTCTGTACAGTTCAGGACACTCGCCATAATATTACTACACTTTTGGATTTTTGAAAGTGGTGTATTTTCAGTTCCGATCAAGATGTCCATCATGAGCTGGAACACTGGTTCGGGGTCTCTAAAATCTATAATTTTACACCATATTTTCACATTAACATGAATATTGAGAATATAAACTTTTTTGGAACCAATTTATGTAAATAAATTGTTTCGTATTATGGAGTCCATGCTATATCTAAATTCTCAAAATATGTATGTATGTATATATATATATATATATACATACATATTGTATTTATTAAAGACCATGCTGTATCTAAACTCCCAATATATATGCATGTATATATAATACTATTAATGGAGTAATAAAAACTTCTAAAAAGCATAAAATTTCATAAAAAAACACTCAGAGTGCAAAATAAAAAAGTTCATAAAAATTTCACACTAAAAACCGTAAAATTGAACACTAAAACCACGCGTATATTTCGAGCTTGGCTCTTGGTCACGTGATGAGAGTTCATTCTCATTCTCATTCTCATTTTATATGAACTTTTTTATATTGCACTCTGAGTGTTTTTATGAATATATATTAAAACTACATTTGGGATTTCAGCCGGCTACACTATTTAAATAATGAAGTTACAGTATTTACAGCTTGTTCTTACACACACACACACACAAACACACACACGCATTATATCAACCCAATAAAATACATTTCAACCTAATAAAGAACAAGTCAATTTAACTATATACATGTCAACAATTAATGCATGTAAGCTAATTGAGTATATTACGTAATGGCAATCTAATTAAATATATTCCAACATAATTAAATACATATCAACCTAATTAAATATATTTAACATTATAAATACATGTCAATCTAATTTATAATGCCAACCAAATTATATATATACTAAACTAATTATACATGCAAACATAATCAAATACGTGTCAACCTAATTAAATAAATGTCAAGCTAATTAAAAATATGTAAACCTAATTAACAACATATCTAACTACATACATGTAAACAATTAATGCATGTAAGTTAATTGAATATATTACATAATGCAATCTAATTAAATATGTTCCAACCTAATTAAATACATATCAACCTAATAATATATGTAACCTAATTAAATACATACCAACCTAATTCATAATGCCAACCTAATTACATATACCAACCTAATTATATATGTTAACCTAATTAAATACATGTTAACCTAATTAAATACATGTTAATCTAATTAAATAAATGTCAAGATAAATAAATATATGTCAACCTAATTAAATAAATGTTAACCCCATTAAATATTTACCTACGTAATTAAAAGTTATTCAACATGATTATATGTATATAAGTTAATCTTTTAGCTACAACATTTATCTAAGTTTATCTTAAATTTTTAACTGTTTTAGAACAGCCAGCAAAGGCTGCTCCGGTAAGCTGCTCCAGTCATTGATGATTCTGTTTAAGAAATAATATTTCCCTCTGTTGCCTTCCCTAAATTAAAATTTACGATCTCCCCTTTAGTAATATGAGGGTATGCTGAAGTTTAAATCGGCGTATGTTATTATGATGGAAATTCCTTTAACACTAAATGTCTATGGTTTAAATCCTGATAATGAGTTGATTAATCTGTCATCCGTTGATGTTAAGCCAAAGTATAACTGCAAACTTATATCCGATTGCAATTTTTTGCTCTAGTAGCTACACAAATGCACAGTTGAATAGCCAAGAGAATGCGAAAGAGGTGAAAAAGCAACTTATTTATAAGAAGTTTCGTGCTTCAATGATAGTACGAAGCAGGAAGCAGTGCTAAGCTGTGATAGCGCCGCAGCTTGAATCTTCTTCAAATTACTTTCCTGCGCTAGCAACAATGGGGCGGCGTACGGTAGGCGGGTGGGTGGAGTTGGATGAAGCTAGGCGGAAGCAAAGGAGATGTAGAGAGCGGAGAAGGCCTTACCCTACATAAAGCTGCCTTATCTACAAGAGGCCACTATCTTTAACCTCGTACAAAATGTACATATGTACCTACTTTGTCTCTTAAGCAATATATCACTTGTAACTAAATTGCACTCTGAGAATTAACACAACAGCATTTTACGTTGAACAAGTTTTACCGTTTTCCAAATGATAAACTGTTATACGGTGTGTTTACATCAAACTTTTCTCCCTATATACTAAATACATACACAAACACGGTTATACTCTTATGTACACAGCAGGCATGTTCTATTGGTTGCATCTTGGAGAGATTTTAGAGATAGACTAAATTACATTTTATGTAAATGCGTTTCTTTCCTTTAGTTTTCTCTGTAATATTTTCATTGCAGGCTAAGCTACCTAATATACAATCAATGCACATATATTAACATGCGTTCATTTCCTGCTTTACTTGTGTACCTACATTAAATATGATTTATTTTAGCCATTAGTGATTCTAACCTATTGAATTAATTGTCAGTTCACATGAGCAACTTATTTATGCAATGACAGACATGAAATAAAGAGAATCATTTTCAAAGAAAAATATACACAATTTATCTGTAACACGTTCTCAGTACCCAGGTATTGACGGTTGCCAAATCAGCTGCTGCTTTTTGCAACCCTTACAGCGTAATGTGGGTAACTTATCCCCCCCCCCAAAAGTGTACGGCACTTCTGGGGTACCATGAGCGCGCGCGTGTGAATATTTCACTAGGTGTGAAATATTAATGGGACCTGAAGGAAACTATGACGATCATATGTGTAAAGCTAATTACATACTATTTAAAATATAGCAACTTTCATATATTCGTTATTAATGAAACATTCCGTAGAATAGATTTTTCTTTTTATTTTATATGAATAATTTAAACTAACAGAGACATGTTAGAAAGTTTTCACCATGCGCTCACTAGCCTAGCCTCCAGGATCTACGTTAAGAAAGATTTGTTTCGTACTGTACTGTAACGAAATACTGAGATTTTAAATAATCGGTTAAAGCTTCAAGGTATATTTTTCATAAATGTTAAACAGTATTACTGCACCTTTCATCTTATTACCTCTTGAATTTCATTAGCGTTTCTGTTAATAATGGGATACACTGTGGTGAATAATTAGTTAGTTGTAACACTTCTGTGTTTACTGATTCTGTTACGTTGTTTACACCACCTTTAATCCTCGATTCTGCTCCATGTATTTTGTTGGATAAGCTTGCACATAGAAGATTTTAACATTAGTGCAATTCTGTAATCTGTACAGAGCATTGTAACGCAACTGTATCTTAATCACGACACTGTTATATATAATGCCTGTTCTGAATCAGCAATCAATTGTATCATGTTAGACATGACACAATGGCGGAACTGTTTATGTGTTAGGCAGTAGAATGAATAGCGCCTCTTAATCGCAGGTAACTGAATCTTGATAATACAATAAAACTTAAATAAAACAATAAGGTAGTTCGCAGCGTAATAGTTTATTATTATTATTATTATTATTATTATTATTATTATTATTATTATTATTATTATTATTATTATTATTAAGTTTATCTAAGGGCGTTCGTTAATATCTCTGGTCATAAGCTTTCCCACAATTCAGGATGTGAAATGGCCGATAAATTTTTCTCAGAGGCTTCTTCTTTTAGGCATGAGATTATTTTACTTACCTTAAATCTTTGATATAGGCTTTTAGATTTTAAATCTCAACTACACTTCTTAATTCGCTTCTCCTGCAATTTAACACTTGAGCTTATAGTTATATTTGGCAAACATATTCCTGTTCAAACGCCCTTTCTTTTCTTCCCCGTTTCTTTGCCCGACAAGACTGTCCTATCTGACTGTGGTTTTTCCGTCAGTTCTCATAAAGTACCCTAAGTTCAATACTGGAACACTCTCTTCTTTTAATTAAAAATGTTGTCTCAATTTTTCGTTTAATTGCATATATCACCGATGTCCACTGCCTGTTATGTCTCAGCAGTGAAAACGGACGATTAATACTACTAAAATAAATATTGCTACAGGAGTATTTTACGCCATCTTCTATTTCTTGTTAATAATATATTAAAATGCAGTATCAAATATAACCATTCTAATATTGATACTATTTCATATGACATTTTTATTTTAATTCAGAGTGAACTGGAACTTTGCCACATGTATATTTCAAAAAGCAAAACTCCTGTTTTAGTCTTGATAAATTTGTCATTTGTGCAGGCTTCTTGTAACTAATGACAACTTCAGCCCTTCTGAATTCAGTGATTAACCATGCGTTTATTGTCCTTGGTTTACAATAACATCTGTGCAAGATTCTCATGTTATTGTTTCTGGATTAATGCAATTGAAACTGAAAAAATACTTTCAGCAGTAAATTTCTGTTTTGCGAATCAATAAAAAACTCCGTCTATTTTGAATATATTTTGGAAGTGCAATATACAGCGTAAGTTCATGAACATTGTTGCAATAGGTGCTCAAGTGAACCTTCCAGATAAAAATATAAGAAATTAATTTATGTTCTTGGTTTCTGTACCAGTATGTGGTTGAGACTTTTAACAAATTAAATGCACTAAAATGCTTAATTATAAATAAGATAAACATTTAAAAATGAAAAGAATCGTTTTAGTTGCAGCGTAACTTTAGGAAACATGTATATGTATGAATTTTCACTTTATGCATCGCTGTTTAGTGGCATATTATGTGCATTTTGGAAAAATAAAATATAAAAAAATTCAAAAACATTAGTTGAAACACAAGTTCAGCTAAAATTTCATTGTAAATTTATCAATTATTAAAATGTAACAAATATTATTAAAATGTTAGTACAATACTTCAGCGTAACAATATTAAATAATTGTCATCAAATAATTGAGTTTATTACTACTGCATTTATTGCATTAATATAAGACTAAATTTGTTTATTTGATTAGGACAGTTTTACTGGTTTAATAAAGGTTATAATTTAAAAAGCACAAACATTACAACTTTTTTATTGATTTATTTATGGACGCTCTTTAACATCTCAGGTCATCAGCGTCCCATTCAACTCAGGGCGTGAAACGGTCAACAAATTTTGCTCAGAGGCCTCTCTTTCAGGCTTGAGGTTCTTTATCGTGCCGTAAATGAACGACACAGAACCCACGGCTTTACTTCCCTTCCGAAGGAAGCCGTACTTAAGATATTTACACCCCAAAAAAAATCCATCGGTCCTGGCCGGGTTAGAACCCGCGATCTCGGGTGTAGGAGGCAAGTATGGTAACCAATACTCACCAGGACCGACAAACAAAATTTTAAAATGTATGTACATGTATATATATATATATATATATAATGTTTCTTTTCGTATTCGTTTCAAAATATCAATCTACCGTATATCACTTTTATTTTATCTAAAAGAAACCTCTATTGCCTTTGAAGAAGAACAAAGCTGTTCGAAATAATGTCATTTTTGAAGGATTCTTTCGGTGTTTTATGTAGTTCTGCTTCTACTGTTATTACTTTCAACGGTAGTATTCCTTAGGGCCTGCTTTATTTTTCATTTGAAGTTACATAGCTCTCTTACCCTGTTACCATAAGTATAGGTCTTGCTTCTGGTATTGCAAGGGAGTTGGTGCAAGTTGTGATTACGGTTACAAAAAAGTTGTAGTTCATGTAAATAGGTTTGATGTATGGATAACAAATATGCAAAACGTATGTGCCATCGTCATTTACACTTCACTTCATCGCCGTGTACATTTTGATGCACCGAATTCACACAATGGTCTGTTGGCGGCACTTGATATAGGATGACGAGAATGAACGTGTCCACAGAGCACAAAAGCCGGAAACTAATAACCGTATATTGCGGTACGTTATTTATAATTTCAGAAGGAATAGTATTGCAAGCTGCTGTTATGCAATAATGCATGCCCTGTGGTGTGGTCGGCGCATCGGTTTTACGCTTAGAAAAGATCAAGGGGTACCAACTAAGAAGATAGGGTCAGCTTTAAAACAATTAATATGAAATAAAACAAATTACTGAGAAACAGATGAAATTCTTGTTTAATTACGTTACGGTTCACTTGCTTTTAATAGATAATGAAACTTTAAACATTGATTATTAGTAATTTTTGTATTAGAAACATGGAATAAACGCTATTATAATTATAATTTTATTTAATTTAACTTTAAGCACAACTATGTTTATTGATAAATTACAACAAAATAATTTTGTGCCAGAATTTGTCATATTTCTTCAGTGTTAATTTTTTATGGATTTGTGCGCCTTTATAGGGCCTTAAATCCAGTGTAAATGTTTCGTCGATATCAATAATAGTGTAGTAAATATTTCATGTGGTAGTTTTAAGTGCCTTGCCATACTTTTCCCTGTATTGCATATTTATAAGATGTACCAAAATCATTGTATATTTTTTCGGAATAAACAACCCAAATTATAGCGTAAGAATTAGGTGTAAGCAGCAGATGATTTCACAGCCCCTGTATATCTGAATATTCAAAAAGTGTTACAGATACTTCATACATTTATTTTCTTTGAAAATGGTTCCCTTTGTTTCACTAACTGTCATTGCGCAAATACTTTACTCACACAAACTGAAACTAAATTCAGCAGTTCAGAATCACTAACAGACAAAATAAATTATACTTAATAAGGTAAATCGATGTAAGACGCTACAGCTAAAACATAATACAGGACTATAAGCAAATACATATTGACATTCCTTTAAAATGTATACATTACAATGTTGGAGTTTTCATGCCAGAAAATGCCCGTCTATTAGTGATCATACTATGTCAGAATATGATTGGGACCCTCTCTAACCCATGCATATGGATAAGGAGCCATTAGCTGTGGGAGAAGACCACACATGACAGGAACGAAGCAAATACTGCAAGTAACCTCAAGTACTCAACTCATAAAGGAATTATATTAAAAGAGTCGTTTCTTTTTAAAATAACAGTGGAAAATGTGTTCTTTTTTCATCTTTTGAAATAAATAGCAACATAATTAAAAAAAAAAGATGAAATAAAGAGCAACATGGTGCGGCATTTACACAATTCAGTATTTTGTAATTCTTTTATTGGAAATTTAAAACTATTTTCAAAAAAGCGCTTTTTATAAAGTAAATTAACAAACATATACGCAGATTGACAATTTGTTACCAGCGTAACAAAATTTTTGAAAAAAAAACTTATTCTTTTGCATACTTAAGAGTTTAAAAACAATTTTATATTTAACTTTTAATATTTTATATAAAAGTAAATCAAATAGTGAAAATAAATTTATTCTGCAGCATAAAAGCAACTTTAAAGATATATTAAATTTTATTTAAAAATCTTTAAAAATATTTTCACCATGTTTTTCTCATATTTTAGTTCCAATTTCAGCCACCACGTTTCCCCCATATCATTAATGGGAAACTTTTTTTCAACATAATTTTATACTTCATTTAATTGAAAGTTTAACGCCAAGTGCCACCCCCTACACAACGCACAATTAATCCAGCTCAATTTTATTTCACAGTTTGCAGCAAGTGCTTCCCCCACCACTACCACACAGTGTAACTTAATTCAACTCATTTTTAGTTCTCATTTTTGCCACCAAGTCTATTCCCCAACACCTCACCCTTTTTAGTTCACTGCGTCACACTTTCTCTTAATCCAGCTCATTTTTATTTCCCAGTTTTGCCACCAACTACTTCCCTCTCCACCACACACATTTCCGTCATCTAACTTATTTGTAGTACACAGTTTTGCCACCGTTTCCTTCCCCCTGTACCTCACATTTTGTTTTAATACAACTCATTTTTAGTTCATGGTTTTGCCACTAAGTTTTCCATACATAACCCCATTCCCCAAGCGTTTGCCATTTTAATTTCCACCATTTTGTATAATTATAATTTTTAGATAACATATTGTTTATTACTTATCAGTCTTTTTTCCGCAAGAGCTTGGTTGCGGGATATCCGCATACCTGAAGCCCAAATATTCTCCCAAAAATCTAATTGTATTTTCATAATTATTTTATAGTGTTTGACGCCCCTTAAACCTGCTGAGGCACCAAGCCGTCTTACGTGATGACACGTGTAATTTGAGAAATAATATTTTAAGGAAATAAGCGTTTCAAGCCAAGTTTTGGAATACTCTCTCTTAGTACCTGTCATTTATGAAAACTGAGAAAATTCCTAAAAAAACCTATCAGGGTGGACTGTAGTGGCTATAATCGAAATCCAGACCTCCTGCAGACGAGTACGTACTATGACGACTTCGGCAACCCGGTCAATTTTACTACTTATTCATGCTAAACAAATATATAACACATATAACGCATAACGCAGTTGCAATAAGTAGTGCCACTTAATAAACAACAATCTGCAAAGTGATTAATATGACACTCTTGAGTGATAAATCGCTAGTTCGAATTTAACTTAAACTGAATTAGAGATAAGTGTTGCTCCGTCTATATTCAAGGGCCATCCAGAAAGTATGGTTACAAAGGTTCCTGATGCCGGGGAAACATTTTTGTTTCGAAGTAGGTGCACCTGGCGTGTAGGGTGGATCCCAACGGTCAGTTTGTTTGCTCCTGCGTGTTTGTCGGTCATGTTGTTCAGTCACAGTAAATTCTTTCGATGGAGAAGTCGTCGCGCGCTCCCGCCACCTCCCTTTCGTGCGAGATCCACGGGATCATCCGTTTTTTGACTCTGCAGTTCAAATGATACCAAAAACTCTCCGCCAAACATGTTTGTACTTCTATAATATCATGTGTGTACTTGTATAAAATACAAATTACAACGTGATTCATTAAATCATGTTTCTACTTGCACAGTAAAACGTGTATGTACTCAAAAAGTGAGTCCCGCACCTACAATATTTAGCAATACTCATTGTAAATAATTAAAAACATATATACTGGTACAATATCATGTGCTGATTTGCGAATGATAAAACATATTCCAATCTGCTAGAAAAAAAACTGCATTATTTCCCGGATGTCTCCATTTAACTTGTTGAAACCTGTCAAACAAAAACCGTGACTACTTTCCGGATGTTTGCGGTTAACCTGTTATAACCTCTTCCTTACCCGCACGCAGTCGCTTTTAGGACATCGTCGTGCTAACCTGCAGCGAAGGGTGCTACAAAATCTATGCTAGAAAAGAAAAGTTTGTACATGAATAACATGTATATTACTCTACTTCAATGTAAATTAATACAACATGTATGTACTTGCACAATATGTAATATATATAAAAGTAATGAGTCTGCGACAAATAATAATTCAGTTGATGTCAAAAAAATTGCCACCACTAGCTCCAAACTTGTTTGTACTACCCGTTCCAGCTCAGGCTACCGCTGACACTGTGGCAGTAGTGTTCCTGTTTACATACCAATCACTGGTACTTGGAGGGGTGCTGAGAGGTACGGGGATCGAATACAGGGTACACTGCGTCACGCAATGTTTTAAACCGTGGACAATCCTGTTAGTATGGCATATATCACGTAACGCCAAACAACAATCTAATATTTTAAGTATTTGTTGGATTCTCCTATAACTTACTTTATTGTTAACAATGCTGTAGTGGAGCATTCTCTGTTTTGGTGGCCGTCTCAGTTGAAATGTTCTCTGCTATGTCGGTTGCACTACCGCCTTCACTGTCATTGCAAAGTGTGGCATTTGCTTTCTTCTTCATCTCGCTGCTGATTACTGATTTTTATTTCCTCCTACATTAATACATCACGCAGCTAATACTCTTTCTAGGTGTTTTAAACATAGCGCGCGCATTTTGCCAGTCCTGTACGTTAATTATGCAAATGCACTGGCTGGTCGTTTTAAGTTGTCTTAATGAACATGGTTTGTTTAACTTTCTATCTGCTTTTTTCTGCCTCATTAATTTCCAAAGTAATTATATATAATTCAGATCACATCCATAAGACGCAAACGCAAATCTGTAAATCGATTTTCTTTTATAATCTATCAATTTTATACACTGGTTTCGGTTTGTGGTATTTAACTGTTTCAAATGTTCATTTTTCATAAATGTTTTATTAAACAGGCATCTCCTTAACATTATGTTCTAAACAAGCTATAGCATCTTTCTAGTAATTACCACTTGTTGGAACTTAATTTTCTGTACCGTATGATAAGGTGCATTGTCAATCACGACATTGCTTTCTGGGGAGATATAGGGAAACAGGTTTTCCTGCAGTCATTTATTATAATTTGCATGATTAATCTCTTTAAGTAATCCTTGGATTTTGACTTTTGAGTCGTAAGCTAAATTCCCCCCTAAAATAACACCCATTTTTCCACCGCCGTGGACTACTATGTCTCTCTGTCCAGCAGAGTCATACACGATCACTCCAGAAATTTGGTCATGTTACCAGCATTTAGACACAGTATGGTGAGTGTGGACTCAGGTCTCATCGTGCATAGTAATAGTTTTCTGGACCCCAATTCATTTTGACTTATTGCCCTGAAGTAGGCTGTCCTATGAGGGACAATATCTTATCATTCTCTTAGAATACTTCGCACATTCTTACATTTCTTAAGAACTCATATCCTTTATTATTCGCCAAAGTATGTTTTTACCCCCGCTCTAAAATGGAGTTTGTCCCTTAAAGTAAACAGAAGCTTTTTCAAGGTCGGGATTTCTCTGTGAAGATCACAATATTCTAAGAAAGTTCTGCGTATAATGGATTTGTCAAAGTCGTCCATCTGGAGAGCCTTTTTACATTTTGGGTTTTCACCGGGGAGTTGTTACTTTAATGTCCATTCTTTCTGTCCTTTTGCACTCTTTGCTAATTGCCCTTCCGATTTTCTCACTGACTCCGATGGTTTTAATGCTCTTTCTACGGTTTTTTTCTAAAGGAAGAGTAAGACCCGTTCTCTTTTCCTCCCTGAAGAATTGCAGTACGTTGTAAATAAATATTCTGCTTTCAGACCTGTAAATTTTCTTGGATAGTTTCTTCTTTGGGGGGGGGAGGGTTTCCATAATTACACTCTTATTGCTTCGTATGTATTAGAACAAATCACTGTATTAGAACAAATTAAAGAAACGGCACAGTAGTAAACATTGTGTATATGTGTATACATACATTCATGTATTATTCACCAGCCAACTTGCACACGATGAGTAACACGTTTGTTTAATATAGTACAAGACACACTATCGTATTCAAGCACCTGTTGCAGTGCACTGATAATCTAAAGCGCCTGTACCAGACGTAACAGTTAGTTCATCAACTATCCACTAATAACATGAGCTGAAACGGGTAATACTTATCAATATCATGTATGTACTTGTATGAATGCATGTCGCATTGTCATTCATTAATCATGTATGTACGTGACAACAAAACAAACCCCACGAAAAACAAATCAAATGATGCCAAAAATGCCACCAAAAACGACCCTGTGCCAATTTAATATATCTATATAAAATATAGTTCATGTAAGTACTGGACAACAATTAAAAAAAATCTGTAGACCTTTAGGGTCATTTTGAAAATGTAATCATGAATGTAAGTGAATTTATGGATCTTTGTTACAATTACTAGTTATAAATTCGAAATGTATGAGTTTAAAAATCAAAATGAGGTACCCTATTATTTATCTGTAGTAATAGAAGCAGCTATTAATGCGGTATTTTCTTCTTCCCCCTTTCCTTCTTACATGACGTATTGGAATTTTTTCCAAAACTGTGATTACCGCTTGGTAGCAGCATTTGTTATTGATTTGTTGCAACGCTTTAAAATGTTCTTACCTCTACATTTCTTTCTTTTTGCTTCTGCATTTATCACCTGTGGCTCATTTGTTTACTTAAGGAATTCTTTTGTAAAATTGAGTAAATCATATCATTCCTTCGTTTAAACTGTTACAACCAGGTGTCTTTTAAAAAGCATATGAGGAATTATTTTCATTGTGGACAAATTATGTAGTTTCCTCTGGTATATTACTGCGAATTAGGTTATTTGGTGCTGTTTCTGGGTTACTTTGAACAAAGTAAAATACTTATTATTTCCAATGTGAAACACTTCTTTGGCATATTCTTCAGCATCAGTATTGTGTTTTACGAAGATAAAATAGAATTTCTTCTTTTTCAATGTACATGAAACCATGGAAAATTCCTTTTGCATACTTTCTAAGTTCAAATATTGTATTTATTATTATTATTATGCCATATCGAGTTTGGGGATAAATGCATTGTACAATTTATTTTCTTGTATTTTGGGATAAGTTTCTTGTGCAATTTATTTTGTCTTATTCTTTTGTAAATTTGATGTCAAATTTATTTGGCCCTTTTTAATTATTAAATATAAATAATGAAAAGATTTCAATGCTTTTGCTCATTGTAATCATCTTTCCAATGGACTCCTCTTTTTTATATTTGAACTTATTCATTCATTATTGAAGGAATGGATTTATTAAATTGTTCACTTATTGAAGCTGGTTAAATAAACTAAAGAGCATTCTGTTAGAAATTTCCTGTCGCTCTCTCGTGTTATTCGATTAACGTTTCCACGACCAAATCCTGGAGGATTATTACATGTACGTGACCTAAAATGTGAAGGCATTAGTGTTGTGTGACACATAGTTACACATTGTGTGTGTAAGCTTACCACTAGCTGTGAGATTTATTAGTTGTCTGTGAGTAATTCACTGACTATTGAAAGCCTCTCATTGACAGTTTTCGGGGTTAAGCGAAACCGGAATCAGCTCTACCATAAGTTTATGTAACATGTCATTATGCGTTTGTTTTTTATTTGTTCTTATTCTTCAAGAAATAACCCCCTCTCCCCAGTCATGACGGAAAAACTGATGAAACTAATAAGCATCTTAAATGCATCCTTACAGAACGCTAAACAAGAGAAATGCACAATTCAATGCATGTACATTTAAACTTGCCGCCCTATTCCCTCTCGACCTCACAAAGTTTGCGGACAGAATGTGCGATCTTCAGCACTTTGTAGCTTCACGTTCTGCAAGAATATGCACCCAATTTTCCTTTGTGCCACACACAGGACACATTTTTTCCTTTGTCATCCGTCATTTTCTGTGCTTTCCATCTCGCGAGACGCAGTCAGGCCATTGCCGTTCCGTCTTCTCCTGTCATTACACACACACACACTATCCTTTTCCATTCCCGTTTTGTTTCTCATTATAATTCAAGTGAGAATTTATTAAAACACCCAGCTTCCATTGCCTCCTATTAAATAAAATGAATTTCCTTCCAGCTTTCATCCAAACATTTCTTCTATTTCTAACTCCCCTCTCCCAACCCCCGCACCTATTCTTTCAAGTTCTTTTTATGGAAAATGCCCAGTTTCCACGTTTTGCAATTGTTTCTCATTGCAAATTAATTTTAACTTTTTGCCCGCCCCCCTTATCAAGGCTAACCAGTATTTGATACATTTGATTTTAAACAAAATTGTCAAAGAACTGCTGAATTCTGTTCTCACCCCAGAATTTACAGCGCAATTTTAAAATTTAGAAAATCACTATGTAGACTTTGTGTTTCATCGTCCACATGAGAGATGTCAGGTGACTAAACGACCCTTATGTCTACCGAGCGGGGTGCCTCCAGTGAGCCTGCCCCCGGATATTCGAACCTGTATTTATCACTCTTATTTTTTCATTGTACACTTGTAGAGGGCCGACAGGTATTTTCGGGATACTTGTCATTTAAGTGAAAATATTTTTCTGAAAAACAGGGCTGGAACTTTTCGTAAAACGCCTAATAAATGTCAAATACATAAAATAGCCTTTGAGGTTTATTGCACTACAGAGGGTATCCACCTTTGTTTACATTAACCGTGAGCTTCAGGCTTTTCTCCAGTTTGTATTTAAAAAAAAAACATTTAAGAACTTGAACTGGAGTTTATTGATTAGAATTCCTATCTCAGCATGCGATGACGTGATGTTCTTGAAAAGAGAGAGTAAAGGATAAATGTCATAGATTGATAGGAACTCCCAAATGCAAGTTCCAATTTTCTTTTCAGAAAATTAGCCCTAATTTGTCGTATATTTTCTGTGCAATTTAGAAAAAAATGAGTATTTCTTCATAGCATTCTTTCAATAGAGAAAATTCGGGTTCTTCAACTTCCTGCTATGTGATAACTTAGAGTAATCTTTGAAATTTTAAACATGAAACTCAGAACGCACGGGAAAGAATTCGGGCTTAAAAGGGTTCGTTAATTTCTGACAATTGAGCTAACAGGCCATTTTGGAAGTATGTCTAATAATCAAGAATGATGGCAAGAAACTGTTAAATTTTATCTTTAAATATTTTAGATTGTCATAGATTGTTTTGTGAATGCAATATTATATAATGATTACCAAACAATTATTTCTGAAACAGAAGATCACCTTCAATATAACATTATAGTAACCCAACAAATTATAAAAAATACATTTGTAAAAGTCAAAATACTAAAGAATTGTTCCCTTAGAGAAATATCCTGTACGGCCTAAAATTGTTAATTATAATTTAATAATGAAGTAAGTTTAAAATTTTTATTATTTAGGAAATCAGATGTCTTATAATTATGATGATGTACCAAACAAACTTGAGAACTGTTAAATAATGCATATTAAGAGACACATAAGATGTAAAGCAATAAGAAAGGAATGACTTCGATTCAAATTATACTACATAATTAAAGAACATCTACTAAACATTTAGAACCAACATCCCGTAAAGAAAGCTGAGAAATAACACTGGTGATTAAATAGCCCAAAGCAAACCTACGTAGAAGGCAATGGGATGTTGAACCAAACAGGCCTTAAAGTTTATGTAATATAAAAAGGCGCCAACCTAGAAGTGTTGAAATACTATTTGTCCCCACCTCTTCAGCGCTAAGTAATACAGCGTCGATCGCATTCTCAAACAAATACAACGACTTTCAAAGTTTATACATACCCATCAAGATCTTCAGACACACGAAAACAAGTCCTCAGTTCATGAGATTTCTGCTTGGTAGCTACTCTTTCTTACATAAATCAACTAAGCACAAACTCAGTACACATTCATCAACTGTAAAAGGTGCCCTTTTGGCAAGCACAGTCTCTTTCTTTTGCCTTATTTCACAAAGCCGTTCAAAGAGACATCTTGTACATAACCTTCATCACAGAACTTCCCTCTTACTTTGTAAATGTTAGATATTAAGCGGGGACGCAAAGAGAGAAATAAAGAAAGAAAGGAAGTAAGAAGGAAAGAAAGCAAAAGGAAGCTTCTCAAAAAAGAATATTTCTGTAAAACTTCAAAGAGACGAACTCTGATGTACTCTAAAGACGGTTCTTCCGTGAACAAGTTCAAACTGTATGTGTGCACTTGTTATGTTTGTTATTTTGTGCCTCTGCAATATAAATGTATAAAACCGATTTTTTTATTTATTTTACTTCTCTCATTATCTTTGAAATAATATTGCACTTTCATTTCCTTTTCATACACACTTTTGTAACCATTGAAAATATTTTGCTGAAAAGCACGGTTGGAACTTGACACGTAAAATACTTAATTCGCGTAATTAACGTAATGTATATAAAATACATAAATGAGTTTCAGCCTTTTCTTCGCCTAATATTTTAAATAATATTCAAGAACTTGAACTGGAGTTTATTGATTAGAATTCCTATCTCTGCATTACGTGATGCCCTTAAAAAGTGATCGTAAGGGTGAACGTGCAATTTTAAAATTTAGGAATGCACTGTGTACATGAGAGATTCAGACATAATGGTCGACCATTATATCTGGCGAGCGGGGTAGCTCGGGTGATGAAAATTGGAACTTGCGTTTGGGAAATCCAGGAATTGATTCCCTTTGCGCCGGCTCTCCTGACTTTGGGTTTCATCGTGGTTTTACCTGTCGCTAAGCGAATACTTGGATGGATTTTTAATTTCCACCAATTTTCCGCTCTTCCATTTCACATTATTTCATTCCGTTGGTTCTGTTACAGGATCAAAACTGCCGGGGAAGTACTATATAAATATCATATCATTTTGTGCACCTTTAACATCATTCGCTGTCATACTCTAAGGTGCGGGAGTAGAATATCAAGAAACTGGCTGCTCATCATAGGATCCAACGTTCCTAGTAGTGGGTGCATGATATGGATGTTTGTTGCCCTCCTTGAAATTTTGCGCCAGTGAAATTGTCCGCAATCTTTAAAACGCTTATTTCTGGCTTCTTGTGCTTCCTATCACATTTGTCCTATGGAACGCACCACTGCAGAAGTTATTAATGAACTATGAACTAAAACTTTGTGTACTGAAGCAGGCATTTCCTACAATGGATACAAAGAGATAAACAGCTGAGCAGTTAGCATAATTTTCATCTATATCAGTACTGATACAAAATGCAGTCAATATTGCTCTCAGTATATTCCAGAATCTCTTAATCACCGCCACGGGTGGCCGAGGTCTTTAAGGCGCGGACTCGTGAGCTGGAGGTCTGGGGTTCAATTCCCATCAGGACTGTCCTCCATGACTGGGTTTTATTCCAGGTTTTCCTCAGTCCTCATAAATGACAAATGCCCGGGAGGTACCTAAAACTTAGGCCTGGAACGTTTCCTTCCATAAAAGATATACTTTCCCAATTTATTATTTCATTTCATGTATCATTTGTATCGTCTGTGGTGCCTCAGTAGTAAACACAGGCGTTAAACACTATTCCAAATGAAAAAAAAATCTATTATCAAATAACAATCCACCTCTGTAATTTCGGATGATTTATTCTCTTTGTCGAAAAATGTTCTTCGTGTTGCCATCATTCGAGGAACCACTTCTTCCGGGTTTTGGTTGGTCAACAACGAGGCCTAATACTGTTCTGGATTTTTTATGAATTTATTTCTTTCTTTCGTTTGATTATTGTTCTCTTATGTTTGTCTTTTCTGACTTGTCATTACTTGGAGCAGGAATTGAAGGTGCGGGGGCGTAGTGTAGTGTTGTTGATCGCTGAGCTGATCGTGGTCTGGATATTCGGCTCGGGCTGCTCAGTGGATGGCGTTTGCTCCAAATCTGTTTAGTTTGTGATCTCAGGGTCCACTGGAGTGTTTCGGGATCGGTATAGATCCACGGGAACGAGAAATGTGTTGCCCAAAAGATACACAAGGTTGACTTGTTTAAAATATTTTATTCACATGTAAAGTACTTCCTGATTGTTCGCCGCTGACTTCGCTACTCTCTTAGACTGGCTTCCTGAGTGAATATCTGGATGTCTGAATGTCCCTCTGAATCTATGAATGTGTGAGTGTAAATCTGTGAATGTATCTCTACTGAATGTCCGAATGTGAATCTATGAATGTCCGACTTCTACGAGTGTGAAATGCGCCTCTGAATGCCCCTCTGACTTCTGTATTCTAGTTTTTCAACTACATCGCCACGCCTTTCGCTAAATTAAATTCCCTCGTATTTTACCTATTTCTGTGTTGTACTTTCAGCATTGGCTATCCTAAAATTATTTATTGGTATCTAAGTTCTTCTGATTCGTTAACTTTTATCCGAAGACCATTGGCTAGAATTATTCTTTCCCCCCTGATCTAACGTCTTCCCACGAACTTGAATTTTCCCAGAACAAGCTGTCGTAAATTTCGGCACTTTCCTTATATTCTGATTTCTATTGAAAATCTTTTGCCTTCCTTAGTTTGTAGATTCCTAAATGTTCCTAGAGATTAAGCACGTGTGGATGGGCTGTTTTTCGGCTTTCCAGTAATAAAACATTTTCGTCTCCGTTCTGACATTTTCATTTTCTCTTAAATTATCGCTACCTCTGACTTTGTTAAATACTGTCCCGTTACGGCCACATGTTTCTCTTATTGTCAACTCCTAAGTATTTCCTGGGTAGAAGGTTCGTGACCTAACAAAAGATAGTTTACCCTTTCCTCAGCCTTGTCTAAGGAGCGGTCAGTGAGTGGAGTATGGTATACATATGCGTCTCTTTCTCACATATTTTACACAAAATGTATACAAAACCCTTTTGTATGTTACAAGTTACAAATTATTTCTATTTCTGTTATACCTATCTCAAAATGATTTTCTTATACATATACATAACAATTATCCTTATATAATATAATGTCCTTATAAACATAACTCTGTAGCCTTTAGTTATTAAATTAATAAAGGCAGCATTATTTCCTGCTTTATACTTGACCTACAGCTTATAAGTAAGTGGATTACAAATTCGAAAAATCTAATCCAGGCCTGGAGAACTGGAATAACATACCGAAATTTCGAAATGTGTACTATTTCCTGCGAGAATATTAAGCTAATTAATACTTCTGGAATGGCCCCATAAATATAATATTTCTGTGGAGATAATGAGGTCATAGTACTGTATACTTTTGCGTTTACCATAGTGAACGTTAGCTGATGTTGTGCATGACTTGTTTGCCAATGTCACAATTTATTTTTTGTAGCTCCTTATTTTGTTTCTTAGAATAAGAGCATTTATCTTTTGCTATGTTTGGGGTTTCTTTTTAAAATGAAATTTAATAGGTTAATAAAATGGTGTGAAAGACGGTTTGAGGATAGACATACAATTATTTTCTGGGATGTTCCATTCATGTACGAGCATTGTAATAAAGCTGTAATGACACCAAGAAAGTAAAAAATATGTCGTGGTCTGAAAAATTCTCTTGTAATGTTCTTTCTTTATACTGTGCTTTTTCTTTATACATAACATTGAAATTATTTTATTTGATTTGTGCCAACACAGGATCTTGCACTTTTTAATTATGTGTGTTCCTGTAATGCAGTTATACTTTCTAAATAACATCTCTTCTTTGCAATCAAGAATGTCTTGCAAGAAGAGTAGTTATCAGCATTGAGATATTTTGCTTCATGTCTACAAGAGATAAGTATATTTAAATCTCCTAATTCCAAGAACAGATAGAGCTAATGCATTGTCTTCCGCATAGCTTCCAACAGTAGTTAGACAAGGCTGACTGCCAAGCCTTTCTAATTTACGCGTTCTTGTATTTCTTCAGTTAATTTAGCTGAGTCAATATTGACACTTGGCGCCTCTTTCATTGCTGCTGCAAAACTCGACGATTCTGCACTTTCAGACACCCGCAGGCTTCAGTTTTTACTCTTTTTGTTCTTATACTCCGTGTGTGGTCGTCCTCTGCTGGAGGAGCATGGTGAATGGATTGGTGGTTGAATGTAAGTTTTAAAAATGAAATACTGATCTAATCACTTTATATTTTGCTTAAGAAACTTCTATGAATTTCTTCCACATCTGCCCAGAAGTTGAAACAACATGCTACAAAACCGGAAAACATCGTTTTTAAAAAAATTTCAGTCACTCCTATAATTCTCTATTCCAGTTTCATTTATTAAACTGTCCAACAAATTTTTTCTCAATCCTTCCGCCCGCCTTATTGCTGTCTTAATATCATATAAAACGTATACCGCCTCATTGTGTGCTCCATATTCAACCTGCCAATAAAATAATGAGCTCAATATAATACAATTTAGAGCGAACTAATTTGAATAAATTTGTTACCAAAAGATTGCTTATAGCGTTATAAAATTTCGTCATGAATTAGCAGTTACAATTTCACCTCTCCTAACTAACTAAATGAAAATTTCAAAAATGTTTTATTTTGCACTAGGAGCATTTTAAGTGCAATGCCAAAAAGTGCATAAAGCAGCAGTTTTTATTTTAAAGTATTGAAATAGAACAATCAAGCAATATTTTGAAATAAGAATCATTATAGGGAAACCTCAAGAAACTCTTGTAGTCTACGCAAACATTTTTCAAAACGCCTCAAATAAAACGCAGTTATATATATATTATATGTGCGTGTGTATGTTCCTTAATATGTTTCCTTTATATATAAAATTGTTGCTATGCTTTATTTTATGTGAGAACTGATATAAGTAATGCTACACAAAATATTATTTATCGCAAGTTATGACGAATAATTGCTCCTAAGTTCAAGAGATTGATTTCTTAACGAAATTACGTATCAGACTAAAACACCACTTAAGTGTCGAAATAGGCTCGTAAGGTGGAATATATATTTGTAGCCTTCGGTTTTGTTAACTTCCAGTAGCCTATAGAACATAGAAATGGTAGGCTATCTGCGCTAATCGTTTTTTGAAAGTTATATATTTGGCCTGTTTCACAGGCAAGTGGGACGAGTTTGTACTGGTACTAAAACTTGTCCCAAAGTCAAAAGTAACAAATTGTCCCCGACACTGGTCAATCCAAATTGTCCGTGAAAAATTACTCGGATATCATCATACGTTTTGTGGCAAGTTTCTTACTATTGTTTCATAGAGACAAAAAAACTGAGAGGAATGACCAGCAATGAGTACTGAAATTCAGTCGCGAAATAAAATTTATGATCATTTACGTCATTTAATTAAAAGTTGGTATTAGATATTTGACGCAACATTCAAATCTGTTCCAAAGTTAATGCATCAGCTTTATTACCTACATAACAACAATCGAGAATAAGGGTTTCGGTTGTATTTTTAATGAAAAACAAATCAATAAATAAGTGGTTTCAATTTTGGTCTTTGAATTTAAAGAACTAAGGGAAATGTTTCCGTTGTGTTGGTTTTAAAGAAAAAACTCAGTAAATGAGCAGTTTCAATTATGGTCAATGAACTTCAAGAACTATTGGGAGAATGTTTATTTCCTTTATTTTTTCCATAGATTATACTACATGAAGTACAAGCAAAGTTTCCACTCTACCACCGAAGTATTTCGACATATAAGAGTTTAGGTTACAGTCATTTGTTATGTCTAGGTGGTCCAATGTAAAAAATGCTACCATTTTTAAGTAATTGACCATTTGGGACATGCTAATATGCTTTTGGCCCCTATTAATGTAACATCTCTTTACACTAATATTTCCCATTATGATGTAACATTATATTCTTGGACTCTCGAGCACATCCTCATACCCATTCATGGATTTCCTCACTTAGCCTGTCTGGTTCTCACACACAATGCGTTTAATTTTGATAATAAACACTATTTACAAATCATGAGTTATTGCAATTGACACCAGAAAGAAACCGGCTTATGAAAATTTTATGACTATTTTAAAGGAGAATTCGAAGGTCAGAACCCCTTGAAGCATTATAGTTGAGATATGTTGATGATATATTCGAGATTTGAGCCCATGACCCAGAAGTCCTCGATTAGTTCATTTCTTATCTTAATTACAAACTTTCAGTTAAGTTTACTTCTTTCCATTACTGCTACTTTCCTGGATATTGATATCTCTATAAGCAATAACTTTTTTCCCCCCTTTTACATTGGTGCACACTTTATAGAACATCTTCATTTTGATAGCTGTCATCCCGTGCATTACAGAAGAGTTATACCTTTTTCTCTTTCAATCCTCGGCCACCGTCTTTGTAATAAACGCTTGTCTCTTGATATCTACGTGTTTACTATAATCTCAGCACAAATGTTGTAATCCCGTATCATTCCAGCATACAAAAAAATTCAAAATCAAACCCAAAACTTCCAAAAAGAAATTCATTAATCTTGCAACCAATCACATTCCTGGAATTGGGAGCATTAAACCTTGTTTGAAAGACTATTTGTTAGTACGTTCATCCTTGAGTGATTTTTAAAAATGTGCACCCCGCCTTACATCCCATGGTAAAAGCACGAAGTGGATTCAAAAACTAAGCTACTCTGGTTGCCCTTATCTAGCAGCACCGGACAAACAGAGTAGCACTTGCACAGAACAATGCTCATGTTCAGATCTTTCTACAGAAATATTTTCGTTAGTAGCGATAAGAAGTGCATCGCAGCACAAGAACAAAATAGCCCGTTAGCCGGGAACATGCTCGCGAAAAACAATACGAATTTTTAGAGTAAAACGTCTCAACTGTATAAAGATTCATCGTGAAATTTCAGCCGTGTATAGGCCGAATGCAATATCGCGTTCAGCCATATTGAAATGATGTCAGCAATTTGGGCAAGGATGCATGGATGCGACTGATGATGATCGGCAAGGAAGAGGCCGCCAACAACGTCAAGCACAGAAGACACTGTGTAGTAGGTTGATTGAAAAATTCTCAGCAAACGCAGAGTGATTGTCGCGAAAATTGTACAGCAGTTGAGTATATGAATAGACAGTGCTCATTCTACCGTGCGATATCATCTGGAACGTATTTTTATCGTCAGGGAAATCGAAAAATTAGTGAAAAGTTCAAACAAGTGTTCACGAAAACTAATTATGTCAAAAAAAAGAGTCGTATGTCTGTATCATATTTTTAAGCATTGATCAAGAAAAGTTTCTTGCTTAATTTTTCAATCACATTCAAATATTTACCGCATCTCACCTCCATCTCAATTACCCTGTACGGTGCCAGGTTCATACTCTTTCCAACGCCTTAAATGCAAAACCTGTGCGCTAATTACCCCATGTCAGTCGTTCAACAGAAAAATTTGGCCAGAGAATTTCAGATTATTTCAATTGCTAACTGTGCTTCTAAAAATGTTGTATAAATTGTAAGCTTTGCAAAACGATTCCCCCCCCCCCATTAACATATGTCTCTCTTACTGGTTGCCTAACATGTCCTGTCTCACTGTAAGGATTTTGATGATATATTAAGTTTGATACATACTGATGCGTTACCGATCAATGTCCCTGAAAGTCACCTCAGAAATAAGAGCATAGCAGTAACAATTTTTAATAATGCGCTTATACCATCCGGTGTAAATGTTACATGTTAATATTCGACTTTTAACGAACTATTAACTATTTTTAAAATTATTTATATAATACTTTTACTTTTTCTTCCCCACCCTTTTCACCTTATGACTTGTATTATCTGTTTCTACACATACGTTATCTTCGATATTGAATATTTATATCTATAACTTTCATTTGTTTTCATCTCTGAAAAAGAACACAAGCTGCTCAAAATATTACGCCGTTTGTTTATTTTTTCAGTGTTTTATTCATTTCCGCTTCTCTGGTTATATATATATACAGGTTGCTCATGAGCTACATCGAAATAAATTCAGAGAGTGTAAGGGTGTCTTAGACAAGTAATTTAAGATAGGGAATGTATGACCTGTCTGTTCATATTTCGAGAATATGGCTGTAAATTTCTAAAGAATCAACACTCCTCCGGCTACTGAAGAGGTCATATCATATATTGGAAAGTAGTGTAATGTGGCTGTCATATATCAAGATACCTTCTCCTGCACAGTTCTGCAGCTGATAAACAATTAGTTCTTGCTTCTCCATAAATAAGATGCACACTGAAAGTTCAGCGAAGGTGCAAACATTCTTTTTGCCTCACAGACAATCCGCAGTGTACTAAACGTAGTGAGCCTAATCCAGGAAATGGTATCAGTTGTAATTTTACTTACCAACCAGAGTCATATCATTGGGTATGCGTATTACAGCATTCATTCCGTATTACCATATTCATATTATTATAATAATAATAATAATAATAATAATAATAATAATAATAGGCATCTACCTCAAGCAACTCGGACCTGTGACCTTCAAAACAACTGCTTTTCGCGTTGTGCATAAGCTGATGACCTGAGATGTTAAAGAGTCTCCGTAAACAAACCATGCGTTATGCATTAGACAACACGAATAAGTAGGGACCTGCTATAAAGCGCAACAAGGTAGATAACTGATGTTCAGTCGCGCACTGTCAAATGTTTAGTTCGAGTTTTGAGAGATATATGTGGCATTTTACCTTGAAAACGACGATAATTAGCTACAGAAAATCGGCATTTCTGTGCTCGCGAAACACTTTTTAGGACATTCAAAATAATTTATATATCCGACCTTACCTTAACTCGGATTTATCAGCAACTGATTCCAATATGTTCAACTCCATAGAAATGCGTTATTTTTAATCGTGAACCATACATTCACTATCTCAAATTACTTATATATAACCAATCTACCACCTCCGAAATTATTTCTCTCTAGTTCATTAACTCTTGAACTTTGAAACAGCGTTCTTTACCATTTATTTCTTTAAAATACTTCATGTAGCAGCCTGATTCGGCAGAAGTCCCTAGGTTTCATCCCCATTCTTATTACATTGCGAGTTTATCTTGTAAGAAATAAAGTCTAACATCATGTCTCTCTCAACTGATTTATGTGACAGAGTTCTGTGCGTGTTTTCATTCAGTTTGTGCAGCTTTTTTCACTTTTATATATAACTTGATGTGATTTTTCGTCTGTTATTGCTTTTACCTGCAAAATAGATATATTCCAAATAAGTAAAGGCCAGTGGAAGAAATGTTAAGATCATTACAATTTGTTGAACGACAAAATAGATGAATCCATGATTTCTGTTGGTGGTGAATCGAAATCTGGTGGAAGTGAAGACAGTGCCTTAAAATTAAATAAGGACAAGTAGGGGGAAGAATACCGACACAGATACGCTCCGCCTTCGAGAATTTTCTTAAGATGTCTATACATGTATATTTCTATTATTCGCTAAAAGATAAAAGTGCAGTGCTATAAAATAATTATAATTTAATATCCTTTTGTTTTTCTTTAGTTGTAAGCTTTAATTCACTATATATAATTAGCCTTTAAATCTTTTGTGAAACTAAAATATTCATTTTAGTTCATTCATATGTGACTGCGTAACAAACTCTCACTGAAATTCAAGCCAAGTGCGAGTAGTAATAACATCAAATGGCACCGTTATTCCATTGTTTTGTTCATACGTAATTTCTCTTTTGCAGAAAGAGGCATCTGCCCTCCTGGTCAACTATAGCTGCAGGTTATTAATTTCTTGAGATAAAGGAAATAATGAAAATAAATTGCGAACTATAAGCATTAGTAAAGCATTCTTTGTTCCAGTAAATGCCGTACAAAAGTTAATATTGCTTACATACAAATTAAAGTAAGTAAACATTTTGAGTTGATGAGCAAAACTAATTTCATTTGCATAAATCAACCAAAACTTTGGAAATATTATTTAAAGACCAAAACTTTTACAGACTCAGGCAAACCTAGGAGACAAATGCTTAATCTACAGTGGGATTATTGAGTTACAGGCCGTCTGGGCGCGCTCAACCCGAAATAGGGAGATAAGATTCTCAGCGAGTAAAATATAAAATGATGCTGTATTTAAAACTGATAAAAGTTATAACGCTAACCTGTGTTATAAGAAATATTAAAATGAGGTCCTTCAGCGAAAATACAATGCCAGTATCTGTGCAGGAAATTTGTTTCTTTCATTTAATGTCTCCTCCGTAAGAACCCGGTGGCTCGGAAAATATTTTTTGCCACTGATCCTATTTCTCGTAAATTTTTAACAAGTAGGTGAACAGTTTCTGTACCTGGAATAGGATTGTCCCGATATTTATTTGCCAATTACCTTATCTCTCCTCTGAAATAATCCGTTTTCATCCTTGTATCGTATATAAAACCCGTTATTCAAGACTCTCCATTTATGTATGAGCATCACTAACGAGGAACAACTAGCATACAACTTTCACACGGCATTGGATAACATATGAATACGCAACATTCGCTGATAGAGCCCCTTCTCAATCTAACTACAATCTGCTATCTGAACATGCATTACGTGGTCTTGACGAATGACTTCTCTTAGTACGCAGTCGCGCTCTGCCGGCACCTAACTGAAATAACCTAAATATATTTTGTAACCAGAATGTATGAACCCCGAATCCGGCAAAAGTAGCAGCAAAATAGGAGTGTAAGAGCTTCACTGAAGGAACTTTATGTTTGTTGTACGTAATGAGTCGATCGCAAGGAGCTATTTGACAACAGATGATTAATTTGAAGATATTATAAAAACCACAATATTTTATTTACTTACGATTATTATACGTTGTATTTTAACTAGACATTTTGTTTTAATGTATTCTTTTACGCATTGGTGTGATTACTCGTTGCTAAACAAAAGTAAAAAATGCACCGAAAATAATTAGAAAACCTACATATTGTGTTAAATGTTAAAAAAAAACTTTGACAAATCATGATGTAAGAAACTATAAATTAATATGTTAATAATTATTGCAGACTGTTATAGGAATAAAGCTCTTTAAGTTTATGGTAGGACAGACTTTGTTTATCGTGATATTTACCTGAAGAATGCAATTAATTTCCTCTTACTGAAACAGGATTATTACCAAAAGAGACCGGGTAGTGCAGAGACCGTTATATAAAAATTAATGATAACGGTAAATATTTTCTCATTCTGAAACTTTTTATTTTTTTCCTCTTTTTTATTCCCGAATTCTTTTTTTTTTTTTTTTTTTTTTTTGAGTAGTGTTTAACGCCCGTTTTTACTACTGAGGCACCACAGGCGGTGGACACTGATGATACATGAGATGAAATGATATATTGGGAAAGGATTTTTTTTTTAAGGAAGGAAGCGTTCCAGGCCTAAGTTTTTTTAGGTACCTCCCCGGCATTTGCCAGTTATGAAGACTGAGGAAAACCTGGAAAAAACCCCAGTCAGGGAGGACGGTCCTGGCGGGATTCGAACCGCAGACCTCCCGCTCACTCCCGAATTCTTCCAATACCATACCACTTTATTAGACATTCTCTAGATTGCATAAGAGGGCACACTAATTTCGTTTCAAATATCTATTTAAATGATGTTGAGAGTTTCAGAATTAGAAAATTAATAATTTTATTAATAAGTAGTAATACAATTTGAGTACACCGAACTAGTGTAGATGGGGAATGTTAATGGTTTCACTGCCTAACTAGTTCAAAATTTTATGCCTGTTTTGTTTTATTTAACACTATAAATTCCTCAATATTTTTAAAAGAGTTCCTATTTTCCACGATTCAGCGCTATAGAAACGTATATTGAAGGAGTCATGCATACATAAAGCAAAATCCAATATGCAGTTTTTGCCAATTCTAAACAATAATGGGATGCAAAATTGATACTCTTCAGGTCGAGGGGTGTATCGTCAAGTTACAAATCTCACTCTGGTAGATGCAACTGCGGCATTGTTAATTCTTTATTTAAGTTTAATTAATTAGCCGTTTACTGTTGCTTATAAAAGGCCATACATGCTAATGTTTCCTATGTAAATTCAAGTGTTTTTTTTTTTCAGAAATTTCCATTTTTATTTGTTTGCTCACGTGTTGTACTACATTTTACATCAGCATGAGCCAATTTCACCGTGTAGCGTAAAACAAGGAATAGCATTTCACGATAAATAGTAATCTTTGTCATCCGTGAAGTTAAAGTAACAAATATTCGCTTTTGTTTAAGAAGACTATCTTCCATCTTCAAATCAATAAACATTTGTTTTTAAGTGAGTCTATATACTGTGCAGATGCTGTGTTTCAAAATAACGATTTAAAGATTAGTCTAACGTTTTAACTTTAGGATGATTTTAACCAAGCCTGAAGGTTGTCATGACATAATGCCTTTAACTGCTTACTGAAAATTAGCAATAAATAGCTTTACACGTGCTTAAGGATGTCTTCAAATTAAAAGGTAAAAAAGTAAATGTATTTGTATTCCTGATTTGAAAAGAATTATTCTTCTCTTTTTCTTCTCTCTCTTCTTTACGATTTGGACTTAAAACCTTTCCTGCACAAAAACAGAACTCATTTCTTTTTGGAGTTTACTAGATATCTCTTTCCATTTAAGTTATAATGAATAGCTGCATTGAGGATTGTGTTATCTGGCATTCTGTCCAAGTGCTCTTTCCAATTATATGTGTCACTTTTAATTATTATCTTTACCACTTAAATTTAGAGTTCCTATCGAGTGTCTGAATTTATTTTCACATAATCTGCTATCGATCTGAGGAATTTCATTAAAAAGCTTTGATCCTATTGTAATATGAATCGTTTTTATTTTGTTTAAGTTGTTGCTTGCCTGGGCCTGTTCCCTACGCTTTTAAAATCTCATGGGTGTCTTTCGCTGTATTTTGTTGATGACCCCTGCTCAATTGGATTGGGAGAGGATGCTGATTGTTAAAATGATTACAACGCGTAACGCTATATACTAAACACTTTATTGATCGTAACTTGATTACATCAGCAGGTGTTTCTGAAAAACTCCGCGTTCCTTCACCTACACTCGATCCCCTAAAATCATCTTGCGGCGGAGATTGTAATTGCAATCTGACTTTGATCTTAGGACTGTCTGCATCTATCCTCGCGTTCAGGTCACCGGCCCTCTAATTACGAAACGTAAAACCTTCCGCAACTCACTCGGTACAAGACACTACTGACTGTTAACAAAGTATTGATTTATCTAAACGAACAACCATCACCAACTTTTCTTTTAATAAGCATTATGTTGCTCTTACGCCCATAGGGCCAATTGATATGGAATATAGGTGCAGTAGATAGATCACACCGAAAAAAGGATTCCGGATGAGGCGAACTTCCTTTATAAATACTCTCATGAAAAATCACCGCCAAATGGTTTTCTGTTACCAACAATTTCACAAATATACGCGCACGCTACCCGCGACAATTTAAAAGTTCAGTATATACAGAAAGGATCGACTCGCTCAAAAGTAAATTACATCATAAGACACGATAAATCAGCGTCCTGGCGCGACTAAAACTTAAAATATAATTTTCCCCTTGCTCGGAGCATGGGCATTAAAAACACAAAATTTCCTTTGGCGTTCAACATTTGTTACATTTTATTATTTCATCACCATGAAAATCTTTACTGTTACCGCTGAGTTATAAAACAGAATTATCGTATGAAAACGAATTATCCTAGAATTATACATAAGTAATATTAACACTATTAATTAAGCAATATATTTTAAAAATATAATCTTTTTACTATGACGGGGGCATGCGAGAATACTTCTTCATACGTCAACAATTTTTGGATTTCTTCCGATTTTGGAAGAATGTCCTAAAACGTCACGTCCCCAAAATAAAATAAATATGCATACAATGACAACAATAATAATTATACACATATTGTACAACTTAATAAACGAATATAAAAACAATACTATACTAGGCCAAATAAATTATGTTCGTCATGGTACTCTAAGTAAACTTGTCCTGTTTTACTTTATCCTTGTAATTTTTTCTCCTACTCAAATTACATCATTCTTGCGAGAACTCCTGTGTGATTAGCGCTTTGCTCTCACTTCGTCACTGTGAGTTACCCCCACTTTCACTCTTGCTATCTCGGTCATTTATCTTTTCTTTCTAGGTGTTAACGACAGGTCACTAACCTTCTAGTTTTCAATGGATCCTCCCTTTTCACTTCCACTTTTTACACAGAAATTGACTACTTTAGTATGCAATTACATATAATAGTTATATTATACGCCAATAGTTGTCATATGAATGCCCAATGAACAAAATTGTTTGTAGTACTTTTTACAAATTTACTTTAACATTATATTTGAACAAAACCATTCATCTATCAAAAAGAAAAAAAAATAATACATAATATTTACAACATCTCAATTAAAAGTATATTTTGGTAAAAAGTTTATACCCTTCAGGCTACAACAGAATTTTGTACGGTTTTAATAATTATTTATGGCATTTTCCCAAAGTTTTATTGCTTTTAATATCCAGTAATTCATAGGTATGACGCCAAAACTTAATAATTTGATACGGACCCTTATATAGCAATTCCAACCAATAGAACCGGCCCCGTAGTATGCAAGATAATATCTTGTCTCTCGCTAGTACATGATTGTTAACTTTTGGTTCCCATTTATGCCTATATATTTTCGTCTTCTGCTTTCAGTTTTCAGCTATATTTAAATCTCTCATATACTCTTCAACTTTTACTAGCATAACAAGAATATTCTGTATTCTCTCTGAAATATTTTATAACATCAGCGTTTCCTCCATGTAGCAGCCATATACGTTTAAAAAGTAACTACTTATATTTATATCATGTTCACATATTTTACTACCAATACCATCACATTAGCCAATCCTATGTTAACATATACTACAATGAAAATATCTCCCTTCAATTCACGCTCTCCTTCATATATAATTATTATCTGTCTCATTATATCTTCCATAAATGGCACATTAATCATATTATTATTATTATTATTATTATTATCCAATTCTCCTTCAAAATCTACAATAGCTCTCCATGCATAGAAGGCGCATCAACCTGGATTATGTTAATTATAAGACGCAGTATTATTAGAAATATAAATTTACAAATCTCATTTGTTTTAATCTGTAGTATAATTTGAGATGTTGCTATTTTGTGCTGTTTATCTACTGCAACTACACAGAGTACATCACTTACTGGTAAATACATTACTTTTATTATCTGGCCTATTAGCTTATTACGGAAGAGTTCGCTATACATACTATTAATTGCTCCAGTATATATTAGGGCTTAAACATCCAAATTAGCAATGTTTACTTTAAAAGTAGGAGGGATATTTGTTATTTCATCATTTCTTCGATCGTACTATTACTACTACTACTACTACTACTACTACTACTACTACTACTACTACTACTACTACTACTACTACCACCACTACTACTACCACTACTATTACTACTACCACTACTACTATTACTACTACTATCAATACTACTACTACTACTACCACCATCACCACTACTACTACTACTACTACTACTACTACTACTATTACTACTACTACCATTACTACTACTATTACTACTACTACTACTACCACTACAACTACTATCACTAATACTATTACTACTACAACCACTACTACTACTACCATTACTACCACTACTACTATGACTACTACTACTATTACTACTACTACCACTACTACTACTACTATTATTACTACTACCACTACTGCTACTACTACCACCACTACTACTACTATTACTACTACCACTACTACTACTACCACCACTACTACTACTATTATTACTACTACTACCACTACTACTACTACCACTACTACTACTATTACTACTACTACCACTACTACTACTACTACCACTACTACTACTATTACTACTACCACTACTACTACTACTAGTACTACTACCAATACTACTACTATTACTACTACTACTACTACTATTACTACTACTACTACTACTACTATTACTACTACTACTACTACTACTACTGTGTATGTGTGTATGTATGTATGCATGAGTGTGGCCCTTTTTATTGCTATAAGGACCACATTAGTACGCTGATGACGTGAGATGTTAAAGAGCGTCTGTAAATAAACTAAACTGCATTAGCATGTACGGCCGTAAGGACCACGCAACAGCTATATTTATTTGAGTGTATCCTAAAACGTACAATAAAATGTCCATTATTACTACTACTATTACTACTACTATTACTACTACTACTACTACTACTACTACTACTACTAATATTACTTCTACTACCACCACTACTACTACACACATACACTATTATTATTATTATTATTATTATTATTATACGCATACATACGTACATACATACTTACATACATACGTACATACATACAGTAATTCTGATATTCATATAAATTTTCGTGTTATTTATGTACAATGCTTTTAGAAATTTCTTGTCCCTAAAACTAAGAAATTTGAGAAAATGCCCAGGTTTAGACAGTCTTGTCTATTTACAATTAAGTCCCAACATACCAGCCTCCTACTACTGGAAGTCTTAAATGAATCCGGAGAAATTTTATTCTAGCGTCTGCTGTCTGTGTAGCCAAAATATGCACTCAAGTCTTCCGGGCACGAGTATAATAGGCGAACCCTCCGGCCTTCCTCTTCAACAACCTTATTGCCTTCCAGTCTCCCAGTCTAAGCCATGCTATTCCCGATCTGTGTTTCATGCCTAGCTCCATGATATAGGTCTCTTTACACCATCTAATTTTTATTTCGCTCTGCACGTCCACAGATGACATCTGCATGCATTGCCCCTCTATTTCCTACCGTTTTATGTCAAACAGGCGTCTTTTGACTTTTTCACTATGCCATACCTGTTTTCAGTACCCCTCTGCCAAATATCGTTTAAGCCGATTTTTATCAATTCCCACTGTAAAACTGTCGCCCAACATTTTGCATAATACACGTTGTTTAGTTGGTCCTGGTAGCGCATTGACCTTAGGGTTGTTTTTGTTCTTTAATTATTCTTAGAGTATGTCTAATCACATTTTTTTTTCTGTAGACTATATAAACCTACGTGCATAGGCAATTAATACCCGCAGACGTTACATTTACGAATCGAAATCAACTGAAGCACATTGTATTGCTCAGTTTAAACGAAGAAATACAAGATTTAGACTAAACTGGCTTCTATGTATATTCCATCATTTTAATAATTAATTGGTGCGATAATTTTTTAAAATGGAACGTTAATGATGGATGAATTAACGAAACAAAACATGCCACTTTCAACGCAATATTAAGCACATTTTAGTTATTGAATTGATGATTTAACCTTGTAGTTCCATGCCGCAGTTGAAGAATTCCATTGGATACTAATGGCATGATCTGTACCTGTCATTAGTATTATCTGATTTTGATTTTTGTAGAAAGATACGAGGGAGTTAATATCCAAGTCAACTAATGCACAATTTGAAAACAAAACATATCATAACATTTAGTAAAATTATTTTTGCACAAAATAATTTATATAACTAAAATAGCCCAAGAGGAATGTTTTATTTTATAAAATACAATGAACAAAATTATTTTATAGCCACCACTCATGTTCATTCAAACTTCTTGGGATTCTGCACTAGCTGGAGAGGGCGTAGCCGACTTCTGAGGTTGGGACGCTTGGAACGCACGGCTATATTATCGCAAGGACGATGTTAAGTATGCAGGGGTGCTAGATGATAATTCGGTCGAATGAACCCAGGAGAATTTGTGGCCTGCGTTTTCCAAACATTCACCTTAAAGACTTGAGAATAGAAAACCTTATTCACGAGACTAAACACAACCGGAATGAAATCTAGAGGCGCCGCGCGAGAACCACGAATGCATCTCTAAACCACGCCATGGTATAAATAAAATGTAATGTGTTGGCTAAAAAGTTCCAATGATAAGCATTATTCAACTATATTCTGTACATTAAAATGTATAGCAGAAACATTGGAATATTTAAATTATTTGAAATTGATCACATTTAAGAGTACATTCAAAATGAAAACTGTTCATATAACAAAGTGAATGTAATACAGAACTTCTCAAGAATCTCTATTTATTTAAATAATGGAAGGCAATAATCTTTTTTTTTTAATTCAAATACAACCTCTCTGATTTAATATGCTACATTGCATCCTCCAAAGCACAAACTCCGTCCATTAGTTAGAGAAAGAATGCAATTTAATATTCTTGACCATGAAAACATCTTTTGCTGCCATATCACGATTATGCAAATCAAGTAATTATCGGAAACCTTAGACTCCGTGAATTTCTTCAAGAAATGAATTGGGTGAGGTTCCTACACGTACTGGGGAATCTCTAATTTTCCATATTAGTGAATAATTTCGCTTAGTTGCCTTCATCGTGCACATTGTCTCTGGGCTTGAATTCGTTCTCACGAGCATGAGGAAATATGGTCAATTTTAGCTCAGAAAGGCTCATATAATTCACATAATCTTGCAGAAAAACATATTTCAAACCTTGTTCAACAGCTTAGCTAAAGTAAACTACAAAGGAAATAAGAAATGACAATATTTTCACTGAAATAGACAGTGACTTTGAGTATTCTACACCCTGGCCATTTCTACTGGAGGTAACATTTTAGACCCTCACAGTCTATTAGTTGTGTATTCTACTGATAAATATAAGCACACTGTAAAACAGAAGTAATTGTACTGTCGAAAATGACATAGATACTTTTGGCATTCAGTGTTAACTAGGGGAAGAGCTTTGGTCTTCAAAAGAGCTATTGAAGGACTACTCCGATTGTTCGGATTTTTACGGACGCCCTTTAACACGTCACTTCATCAGCGTCCCATTTTAATCAGGGCGTGAAACGGCCGACAAATTTTGCTCAGAGGCCTTTTCTTTCAGACTTGAGGTTCTTTTACGTGCCGTAAATGGCACGTAAAAGAACCCACGGCTTTACTTCCCTTCTGAAGGGAGCCACACTTAGGATTATTACGACTAAAAATATCCATCGACCCTGGCCGGGTTTAAACCCGCGATCTTGGGTCCACGTGTATGGCTACAACATGACTCCAGGATAGACCCATTCTACATGGTAATTATATTTGTTCATTCATTCTTGCAAGACAAAACAGGAAGTATGATTTATGTGCACCGGATATATTCAATGAATTGGTATCTCTCTTGTACGAGGAGGAGTAAAACATACTCGAATGGTTTTAATTGCAATTAAATAAACCGCCCTGAATTGGCGGAGAGGACAAGCCTTCGAATATTGAGGCCGTGGACGCAGTTATGGAGTTGAGAATTAGAAGTTTTACGTGAAGACCTGTTTACTCTACCCAACATGGATCTGAAATTTGAGCACTGCGCAGCAATTCGGTTCTGTGTCATGCTGGACAAATGTCCTATGTAGACTTTCGAAGTGATGCAACTAGTAATAAGCAAAGCACAAATCTTCGAATATCATAAACAATTCAACGAGTGTAATGAACATCTTAAATAAGCATCACGTTATTAAAGATCAGTTCACCGGCACGGGTGGCCGAGGTCTATGAGACGCGGACCCGTGAACGGGAGACCTGGGGTTCAAATACCGCCAGAACCGTCCTCCTCTACTGAGGTTTTTTCCATGTTTTCCTCGGTTCTCATAAATGGCAAATTCCGGGGAGGTACCCTATAAATTATGGGTACCTCCCATCTGGAACGTTTGCTTCCTTACAAAATTCCTTTCCTAATTTATCATTTCATTTCATGTATCACCAGTGTCCATCGCCTGTGGTGTCTCCGTAGCAAAAAGGGGCGTTAAACACCATTAAAAATGATCCGTAAGATGGAAAAAATTAGATTTGAACACAATTGATGCTAACATTGCGAGAAAAGTGTCTTTTGATAATTTCACAGAATACCAACATGATCCATGTGTCTTGTGGGATCGCTGAAAACATAATGTGAAATATTCTGCGTTAACGTAAAGATGCAGCGCGTGCTGAATGACGAACAAAAGTAATGGGGTGTTAACAGCGGCGGGAACTGCGTTTCTTAAATACACCATCAGAATTGATGAGACCAAGAAATTAAACATGAGAGATCATAATGTAAACATTCACGAGCCCAAACCCCAAGAAATCCAAAATTCACTCAAGTGCAGGAAGTTCACAAATAAAGTATACTTTATGATAATATGCTGACGGTTACTGCAATTACTATTGAAGAAGTCACTGAAGAATAAAATCATCTAGAAAAGACTAAATACTTGCTCAGATGGGATAGGCCTTACACCAGAACATGGTTCTCACTCACCATGCCCGTACAACCATCGAAGAATTAAGCTTTGAGGTCATGCCACACCTGCCTTATTATCCAGACCAGACACCGTTTGATCCTTACCTATTTTCTGAAGTAAAAATAGCTTAATGTCGTCATTTAACATGTGATGGGCATTAAACAATGTTGTTTTAACAATACTGAACAGACTTTCAAATAAAGGATTCAGAGGGTGTTTTTTGAACAGTCGAATTTCATCAAAGATAAAATATTTCTAAAGTGTGTAAGAGAATTTGTATATTATAAAGTCGTTACGTATATGTTATAAATAAGTTCGGTTTCATTTTTATCCACACTCGTACTGCCTCTTAAAGCAAAGTATACCCACCAAGAATAGGAAATTCTCCGTGCTTCCTATTCCATCTTCATTTTCAGCCACTGAACAGTTTATGGAATGAAAAATGACAAGTCATAGGGAAAAAAAATTCACTTAGTTTATAAGAAAAAAGTAATATCAAAGTAAAAATTTAGTTTTAATTCGTACAAATCATATGAAATATAATTTCTGCATACGATGATATTTGCGTTTGAAAGAGGAGTGTTCTGCAATAAGAGGATGCTCAAATTTGACGTCCAAGAATGTTGGAGTGACAAATGAAGAACTAAATACCTACCATGCACTACTAGTTGGTAATAAGAGAATACTCTATTAAATGATACAGTAATCCGTGTATATGCACCAGAGGAAGGTATTACGAAACAGTAAGAAAATTTATATAAAAATACGAAAAGTTTTAGAAAAATTAAAGTATGATAGACACATTGTGATAGCAAGGCATTTAAATCGCATAAAAAACATGCTGAAACAAAATGTGCCGGGAATAATCAAAATGGACGTGTGATACTACAGTTCGCCCGTTTTCATAGAATAACAAAACGCATTTTTCAGACACAGGTAGAAACATAAATATATCTGGAATGCCAAAGGGTATATTCAATAAGAGTTTAGGTAATAGTGAATGAGAAAATGAATTTAATGCAAAACACAAAAGTATTTTGAGGATATGATGTCCATAGTTACCTATGGGGGAAAAAAAGTCGGTCCTGGGGTGTAGTGGTAACCATACTTGCCTCCTAAACCCAATATCGTGGGTTTGATCCCGGCCAGGGTATATAGATTTTTTTCGGGGATAAAAAACCTAGGTATGGCTTCCTTCGGAAGGGAAGTAAAGCCGTTGATTCCGTGTCTAGATTAACGGCACGATAAAGAACCTCAAGCCTGAAAGAAGAGGCCTCTGAGCAAAATTTATCGGCCGTTTCACGTCCTGATTTGAATGGGACGCTGATGGCCTGAGTTGTTAAACAGCGTCCATAAATAAACCAAATAAAAATGATCAAAATAAAATGTATGGACAACGAATCAGAAGGTTAAATACTAGCAGCGATCAACGCGAAATAAGACTTTAAATGACGATTTAATAAAATGTCTTTATAAACGAAAGTTCGTGAGCTATGTAGAAGAAATCCCTTAAGCAGAAATCGAAGAAGAATGAAAAACAATTAAAAAACACTTCCATAAAACAACAAAAGAAGTAATAAGAGCAAAGAGTCCAACAAGAAAGAAAAAGGGCTTAAAACATGGAATTTATCACTTAAAAATAAGTGCCAAATAATAAAAGTTTTTGAAGTATAATAATAAAGGCACGGCCCAGAACAAGATCAGTTATAGCAAGGCAAGAACTGAAGTGAAAAGATATACATGATAATTAAAGTTTATGTCACTTTCATTGTGCTTTGAAAGCAAGCAAGTGGAGATATTAATAATTTTCTTACTTCGTTTTGTGCTTTGCCATTGAAGTTCTTTGATATCTGTAATTGCAAGGCAAGTACTTTGGATATTAATGTTTCCTGTCGCTTTCTAATTGAGCTTTGTCATTTAATTTTTGATGTACAAATTGAAGCCAAGCACACGGTACTATTATAGTTTTATCTTACATTTTATTGCCTTTGCCAATAAACCTTTAAATTGCGCATGCCTACATTAACGTTCATTGCACTCTTGTTATTGTATTTTTTTATTATTTCCTTGTTACAAAAATGTACATTTTCCACAACTGTTCTCCCGTAAATGATACTACCTTTCTCCGCCACATTTAGAATATCTTCATTAGCGCGCTTGCTATTTGACTCGATGAGCAGAAGGATGACGCACAACACTTGGTATTAATGTTAAAGAAGGAAAACTACAATGTATGCGAATGAATTCATAAACTCATTTTCCCAAAATATTGAAGATGCTTAATATAATGTCAATTAATGTCTAAGGATTTTAGAAGATAAGAAAGAAGTTTAGTGTGTGTTTCCGCCTTTTATTCTGTAGTTAGAGTGATGTTCTTTCGTGATTACCTTAATATCAGCACATTGGTTTGCTAAATGGACTGGAAGACTATTTGTAACCTACCACGTACACTACATCAGCAGATATTTAAATTGCTTATTTTTCTGCAGTTTAATTATAAGTATTTCCACATAATTCGGACTTCCGATATTTAACTGCGATAAGCATAATTTACACATTTTGAGCGCAATCGCATAACTCATCTAAGCTAGTGCTGATTATCTTTCTAGATAAATGGGTATATTAAACAATAAATCTTAGGATACTTGGGTATCACTAAAACAATAATGAAAAGTTTATATCGCTTTAAAAAAGCTTTTATAAGTTTTCCATAGTAATTATAATAAAGTATGATAGCGTGATAGCGTGAGAAATACTTGGGTGATTAACCTGAAGAATATTTATGCCGAAATAAAAAATAAATAGATGAATGAAATTATATTTAACTACTAGGTGGCGGTAAAACTTAGAACTCGCGTTCGGAAGGTTCCTGGTTAAAATCTCTGGGGCCGACCTATTAACCGTTGATTTTTTCGTAGTTTCCTCTGGTCGCTTAGCTGAATGCTGGAATGGATCTTGCCATGACCTTGTCGCTCTTACATTTCATTCCGTTGTTTCTGATTGAAGAAGCGAATGTTCCAGGCTAGGCGGGCTGGTACTGTGTGCAGCGTGACGGTGAATTCGTGCATTGGGTATGGGTCCCGTCTGCGTTTTGTTTCACCGCTCTTGGCTCCGTCCCCACACTCATCCCTCCCGGAGGTGCCCCCCTTGGGAGGCGTAGGCCCAAATAGCCCCCGGTATGACCGACATGCTGAATTTCTTCCTTCAACACTGTCAGTTCAATCCAATGATTTTGGATGTTTTAAGTTTGCGTTAGCACTTGAGTGTTATTGGGCGTGACATAGTACAGCTCTCTTTATATTATGATGTGAGTGCTTTCTCATTAGATACTTTTCCTGCAGCTTAATCTGTGCCCTAACTCAAAAGAGGGAGCGGTCATTTCATCCAAATTAATCAGCTTAGGTAGATATGGAGTTCTCATAACCTTCTCGCATAAGTCTGAATTAAATGTTTTTAGTGGGGAAACGATTCTTCGCATAAACAGAAGCAGTTGATCCCCTTAAGATCAGATCTTTATATATAGCTTAAAATGAGAAACTCAACGTGATCCATTTTAAATTGTGGTATTCACATGTGTTGTTGTATCTTCGCTTTCAGTTCTATTTCTCCAAAAGTGTCGTTCTTTCAAGGAAAAAATATTTCATTTACTTGATTGTGACACATTGATAGAGGATCCATAAAATGGGCATATAATTTTAAGGAATAATATGAATATTATGAAAGGAAAAAAAGATTCTTTTGTGCGAGATAGCATACAAGTGAGACAGATTCCTATTTGGTAAATGCTCTGAACGATGTTAATAATTGCTCGGTTTGCGGATCTAAGTACTTGGGGTACAGAGGTTGCTAGGAAAATTTAAAATTTGATCAATTACACAACTAATTGTTTTGCTCATTAAAGACTGTAACGCTTTACCATGTTCCCAGAGCTTGGAAAACTATCAAGCAGTAGCCATGGCACTGTTCTTTAGGCAAACCAACTAACAAGGAAGCAAAATATACTGCAAAGTTATAGACGTTTCAGATCTCCGTGACGATTATGAGAAACGCTCGTTGATTTGACCTCACATGCTATCCCCTGGACAGTTATAAAATCCCGAGAAAATCCTTTGACTGCTAAAGAACAACGCTATTATAAAATATTTCATCTTGGTTTTTCCTTGTCATCATTACATTTTGTGGATTGTAAAAATATTTCACCGTTATGTTCCGACTATTTTTTTTTCCATGTATACTTAACAGAGTAAGTCAACGTTCACTATATAAACATTGTGTAATTTGTTATATTAAATAACTTTTACTGACTTAATGAATTGCATAACATTTATATATAATGTACACCGCAATAGTTAATGAGGGTGTATAGAGGTCATAGATAAGCAATGTGAGATAAGGACTCCTTGGTCTGTCTGTTAACATTTAAGTTATGATATTAAGTTTCTAAAGGATTACTGCACTACTGACATTCAAAACTTCATTTGAAATGATAACGTAGTAGAGAAATACGTCTCTTTTGGCGCAGTCGGTGTGTAACTGCTGTCGAGTGAAGCCGATCTTTGCTATATAGTTCCAGTTCTGTTGATTACTTTATTACTTTTATACTCTATATTTTATCATATAACAAAAAAATTACTTCACAGAATACCCAAACCTACGATTTGAAAACTGTAGTCTGCCGTGGCTTCCTCTATGCTCACAAATAAAGCTTTCGGACCTCCCGATGATAATCATCAGGAAACCTTCTGGGATAGCAAAGTTGCCTCAAAGGAACTGATGTTAGGGTGGTAGTTCGCAATCGTCCGTAACCCCTACAAAATGACTTATGAAAGTGAGATGAGGGTTGTATAGATATGGGACATGTGAATGAAGATAGAAATTAGGTACACCATGAAGTTGCAAATGTCATATGCCTACTTCATTCCACATCATGGTAATGTGTTGCGAGAAGACTGTACTGGAAGCAAAGCTGCGCTAAGCTCATAAAGATGGCACTGAAATCACAGGCAGCAGTGCTGCGTATGTCAAGAGCCACAGAACGTACATCGCCATTAGAATCAGCACTGGAATTTGTACAAAAGGTTACGGCATACATCAGAGTTAATGCAATCAATGCGACATATGCAGCACTGCTTCCTGTGATTTCAGTGGCATCTTTATGAGCTTAACGCAACTTCGCTTTCATTCTGCCAATTCTTTAAATGACAATTGCGCACGCGCTCGGTGTACTGGCAAACTCAGCAGTTCGATGCTCTATTGAAGGACACCTGCTAGGTATGCACGGTACCACATGACTGCATAGCCTTCAGGTACATGTTAGACACTTTATGTCTGCAAACATTACAAGTGCACGTCCAACTTTTCTAGGCCATGTTATAGGAGTTGAGCGATTGCGACATGCCGCACTTTATACCACTTACTTTGGTCTCATACATGACCACCCCACAAAGGCTGTCATCGGAAGTTCCGAAAGTTTCTCTTGTAAGTTAACGAGAACACTCTTTGCTAACTGTTCAGGAATAACTTGCCAAGTCCCCAGATCTCAACACAATCGAACATATTATTTGAACAATTTTAGTTCGCAATTAGAATAACAAGGCATAAAAAGGGTTGCAGCTCTCCAAGATCATATAAGAGAGGTACGAATGTGACTAAAAATCTCCTCATTGGTCCAGTTCATGAACCGCAGAATTGAAAATGCGGTAATAGCTCGGGAGAATAGACTAGATCCTGAAAGTACCATTTATCTTAAAACTGAGATAAATGCATTTATTATTTCAATGCAGTTTCTTTTTTATCATTGTACATGCGATTTGAAAAGAAATGCCATGTTTATTCATAATTTACCTTCCATTGTTAATAGAAGTTGATTTTGTTTGTTATTTAAATTGTTTTCTATGCAATGAAAATATTTGTGATATGATTTGCATGCAATGATTTTATTCCTAACATCTCAATATTACATTTTCTTAAAATCATTTTCCTTTTTCCTCCAAAAATTCATATTAGTTGATGCAAATTTGTTTAGTTAGTAAAAGAAACCTGCTCTCTGTCAACACTCTTAAGCTAACTTCGGAGATCCGTGTTTACATCCTTGTCTCTGTTGCACTGCCTACCTTGGTCGAGACGGGCTTAGAAAAAGACCTGCCTAAGTGGGTAATCAAAGTTTAAGTGTTTATCCGAAGTACCTAGTGCCGAATTTAAATATGAAAAGCAAAGGGGAAGAAAGACGACTGTCTACAAATTATTAATATGAGGAAAAGTATGAAAATTTAACTTTGAGTTTCATTAGCATCATTAAACTTACATTCAACTTGAACTTGTATATATTCTATAATTTACATTAGATGTTATAACCTTACTTATTTATGCATTTTGTGCAACTATTTATTAATACATTAGTACAATGTAATAATAAATATATATTTCAAATGCTAAATTGATGCATTTCCATAAAAATCAAAACAATAACAGTCTTATAAATGAAATACAAATTTAATAATTATATTAAATTATTGTTACTAGGATTTTCAATCACTCTTCTCTGACTAGTCTTCACCATTGTTTTCATTGAACTACTTTTCCAAAAAATGTTTTTCTTTTTCTTGTAAACAACATTTCTTCAAGTGCTATAAATTAAAATATTTCATTTTGTTATAGGTATCAGGTGCTGCCACAAGAGACATGTGGAAGCCAACACTGTTTTGAGAACAAAGTTGGAGTTTTGGGGGATGTCACTTGCACGAATGAATGTGAACAAACTGTTCAATGTGAAAGGAACTCCGCATGAATCTCAGTACATAGAATGTGGATAGCAAATACAATGTATGGCAAAAAAATAAAGTACTAAATGTGAGTTTTAATATATTAAAATAAGATTTAAGTTACAAAACTCTATAACAACGTAATTATTAATATTAATTTCATCATAAATAATTTATATATAAATGAAATATTAACACTTCAAATACATAATTGAATGATATTAATCGTGCATATTGCTCACAAATGAAACAATAATTAAAATTTTACATAAAGTGTAGCCAAACCAATACTACAACAAACATTCAGCAGATGATAAAATTATCTTACAAACCTTCCCCACGGCGGAAGAATGCATAAAGAAGACGGTATCAATGTGAAGCATAAGAATTAGAACAGAAATGCAATCTAAATCCTGCAATCAGTTTCAAAATTACTTCTAGACAGTGCAAATATAAAAAATAATAAATGCAATAAATCGCTACCCAAGTCATAAAAGAAAAATGAGTGGGGCTCCAAATTTACAGTATTATATAAATAATTTTGAGGAAAAATCTTCCTGAAGAATGTTGTCGCAGAATGGTAGACAAGAGTTCCCACCCAACTAGACCATCGCCTCGACAAGCACCAGCCTGAATTCCAAAGTATGACAGTTATCTCAGTTAAGACGAGACCCCTTTGACTGCCGGCAAGCCAAGTTGAGAGATAAGCAAGAAGTAAAAGGCATAGTGCTAGTGGTAGAAGAAAGAAAGATGGTTTCGAAGATTCCAAGAGAAGGCAACGCTCCTAGCTGAGCATGGACACACACACAAACTTGGTCGTGGGCCGAATATATACCTCCACATGCTACACTTTCAGTTTTAGCCCGAACTACTCATTCATGTAGTTTACCATTAAATGCTGATATTCAATCTAAATAAATTCCCTAACGGTTCTAGTAGCAAATGGACCCTTTTAGATGGAAAAGTTTACCACGGATCAAAAAGAATATTATCATAGGGCATCAATACGGTGGACTATCTGAAATCAATATGCCTTTTATTCACGAATCACTGATTAATATGAGCTATCACATATTAACATCAGCTATTTCACCTGTCCGTCCCATAGCATCATTTTCCTTCTTTCGTGTGATTTCTATGTAGGTACAAAATACCGCAAGAATATTGATAAGATATGAATATTGAACAGGAAAAATAACTGTTGTCTAAGATAGTAAATATTAATATTCTTTTTACAGGTTCCAGTACAATTTTCCGTAATCCATACCTTCTTATAGTTATAGCGCTTTACTTCCAACCTGGTTCGTTGTTTGTGTAAACAAATGTTTTTACTTCAATGAAATATAATTACCTTCTATAAATAAGTGTCCTTAATCCCAACATTTAATCTAATTCATTTTTCTTCCTCTTGATTCTTGCTGATGTGTTTTATTTCTCCATCCATTTTTTTCAATGTCCCTTTGTTTTTACCACAGAAGCTATATGTATAAAGAATAACCAAAAACTTATTATATCAAATTTTGATTGAACATTGATCTGCACTTTTTGTATGTTTTGCTGGAAAATGAATTACCATAATATGGAATATATTTTCTTTCATGTTCAGTTTAGTTGGTAAATATATATATATATATATATATATATATATATATGTAATTTTAAAACTGTTAAATTAATTCTTATGCTTAAATGATCTTAGGTACTCATGTACACATTTATGAGTATGGACATATATTCTGCTGGGTCTAGATTTCTGATTTTTATGATATCTGGAGTGCATATTCAAAGCTGTTTATATTAACTGCGCTCTTTTTCGCATCTATGCCAGGAATTAAGAAAAATGCTATGTAACACACAGCTATTTCTAGTAATGCATTATTGCTTAAGAGTTTCACTTTGTATGCATAAGAACATGAATGCAAGGCAGCTTCATCTTCACGAACTATGTGCGTTCGAAGTATTAAAATTACCCAGGTATGTAAACGTATCATTATAATATTCGAATTTATTGAAATTTTAAATTATCTGATTTCTTTCATGTTTACTAATATTTTGAAAACATTTTAGCTTATGTTCCACTTTACATCTTGGTAAATGTGTTCTTTTAGCTACACCTTTAATATGTCCACGAAAATTTGTTTTCCTGAAAAATATTTTGTGTTTAATATTTTCTCAGATTCATCTACTGAGGAAACAATTATGATATCGATATAATCATAAAACACAGGGATTAAAGGGCAATCTCATATAGGATTATTCACAGAATAAGTGCACAAAGCTTGCCAATCTTTAAAATATATTGTAAGAAAACAATTTTAAATTCCACATGCTTACTGGGGCTTTCTTAGAGTTAAATTAACTATTTACATAATGTGATGTTTTAATATTGTTTTTGAGAAATATAAAAATTTATGATCATCTCTAAAGAGGTGAAAACATGCAGAAAATTTAAAGAAATATGAAATATACATCATTAAAATATGAAAAATATTAAACTTCGTCAAAAAACAATGCATTCAGATTTAAAAAATAAAATTAAGATTAAATACATTTTATCTATGCATAATAAATTTTCAAATACATAAAATTTAAACACACAGAACCAGTTTTGACAATAAATTACAAGCATTTCTCCATTGTATTTTGGCAAGAGATAGTACTTTTTGTCAGTAAAAATGTTTTTGTACAATAAAAATCTCTGCTCTACATAGCATGTGGCAGATGCAAACTTATACCCCGCTACATTTACATTTGCTGCTTTATCTTATAGTATGTTACTAACATTAGAACTTCAGTGCTTTCTGGAGACAGATTTTCTTAAAGTTGCCTTACATTCTACTGTTTCTTTGGTATACATTTCCAAATATATATTTCCTTTTCTATTATTTCAAATAATATATTTGCCGATACCATAGTATCACATAGTTCCTCGGCAAACTAATCCCGATAGGCAATGGAAGAGACACACCCTGCAGTTATTAAGAATGTCTGCATAAACATTGGTTGCTTTTTATAATGTTTCCTTGTATCGTTACTTTAGGGTGTTGAAGATGAAAATTTTGAATACAGGTAACTGTATAAAAATATGTGAATTTAAACCATTCTACTGTTTTAAATTCTAATACTAATATGAAATATGTGAACTGTTACCATTTAGTACACAAATACGAAATTTCAAATATCCAATGCCATTCTTATATCACATGACTTCATTGTTCGTTTGTTAAGAATCGCATACATGTTATAAAAGAATATAAATTATGCCTACAAAGCAGTTTTTATTATTTGGGCAATGGCATGTACATTTTTGGAAAACTTTCAAATTATGTACTTTTTGTGGCACAAAGGAACACTTGCATATAAGTAACATGTATATATTTTCCATTAGAGTGGCGATCATTGAATCACACATAATAAGTAAAAAGTTTACTCTCCTCCATAAATACGGTATTTGCATATCAGGATTTTCCCATAGTTGTGTAGCACTTGAAACATACACTGCATTCTTGATCAAACCAATCATAACAGCTTTTAATTTCATTCCTCCTCCTTATAAGAATACATGGAGAGAGTTTTGAAGTATTGATTTAGGATGCAACAGATGTCGAAAGTTTTCTTGTTAAATGAATGTTTAAAATTTCAGGAGTGTGGGGTTTGGGACTTTTATTGGGTTAACAAAGTTGGGGAAGAGTTAATAAGAAATGGAATGGGCGATGTATGGTTTAAAAGAAGTGATTTGGAGGTAGGCTTTTGGAAACAGATTAGAATGAGGTGTGAGGATATATATTGACAGATACTACATCCAGTAATGAGGGGGAAGAAGCCACTAATGATCTATCAGGAAATAAAAGGGGGTGTCAAAAGAGGCTGATATATTAGTAAGTGCAATAAACTGGAGAAAGAGGGAATGACGCGGTTTAGATTAGGAATCTGGAGCTTAAGGGTTTTAGAAGTAATTGTATGCACGGAGTTCGCCCTATATACGGAAATATGGAAAATGAGAACATATCTATTTGAATGCTCAGGAAAAAGTGAATGAAGATAACAAGCAATATATGCAAATAGTTGAAGTTAAATAAGCAAATTGCAGCAGCAAAAAAAAATGTTTGATGACCACAGACAAATTAGGAATCTTGGGGAATATCTGCACAGAGTTAAGAACAAATGGTTATGGTCTGTGAGGGGAGAGGCTCTGTGAGTTGTTGTTCTGGGAAATTGGCTGGTAGTATTATTGTGATTATATGTGTAGTAGATCAACAGTTTAAATGTGCATTGATGTAGGTTTGCTAAGGGCAGGAGTTTATAAATGAGAACAGATTCATTGACAATTCAGGGTGATTATTAAACTGGAAAACGTTTGGTATGTTATTATTGTGTTTCTCTATTTAGAAGAATGAGGGGGCGGAGTCTTCTGGATAACAGAAGGTTGGGTCTCAACAAATGTGGTTAAATATAGTTAGTTGAATGGTATAAATTAGTGTGATAATTTAAAAATTTTGTTTTGGAGTGCGTTAAATTTTGGCCTGGAATAGAACCTGAGTTAGAACCAGACCATATTGTAATTTTTGTATACTTAGTGATATTTAAAATAAATAAATAAATATACTACTACTTCTGCTACTGCTGTTGCTACTTTTTTCATCCATCACAGATGTCGCCACTCGTCTCTGGAACTCTCTGCCGTCTCATATCAAAGACTTCCAGTCACAACGGCAGGTCTATTGCTCGAAGATTGTTTATTTGATGAATGTAGCATTTCATCACTACTTTGCTCAAATTGTGAATGTCATTAATTATATTGTATATATATGTATTGTAATCTACCTTACTTAACAGTTATGAGTAAACATCGTATTACCTCCAACTATGAACAGCACACACCTCCCGTTTCGTAATCTGAATGAGACAAACTCGTCGAGAACCATCGCGCAACTGGTTGGTGTGGCCACAAAGATACAATTTAACTGTATATCGGTAAAACTGAAATTTGATTTTGCAGTAGAGTATAGCCAACACGTTTGGGACTTTCATGTATTGAGACGATGGCATCATTGGATTCTAATATTTCTTCCCCCACATAGATTTTATATGAATAGCAGTACTCTCTTTTATTTAGTACTTTCAGACATGCAAATACATGCTACTGTATTATTTAAGATTACCAATGTCTCACAAACTATAAAATAGTTTCAGCATCCTAAAATGAAATCAAATTGCTATTTTTTTCTCATAGCCGTGCCTTTTGGTGAAAAGTTCCTCACATTGAACTAAACATTAAGTGTCAAGATAATGACAAACCCAGTTAGATGAAGAAAATGAAAATATGGCAAACATAAACAAAATGCGAAATGGGATCTTTATGACTCCTCTCCTGCTGTGTATCAAACTGCATAAGAAGGGACGAAAAAGTTACAACAAAAATAAACATATGATGTGTAGTCCTGAATGAAATAAAATGAATTAACGATGGTGCAAATGAACTCGGATTCCTATGAAATTCACCTTCTCAGGGCAAGGAAAACTCCGAATAAATAAACCTTTCCCTGACCGGGAATCGAGTTCAGCATCTCCGGATTAGTAGTCGCAGAAGGCACCATTAAACCACGGAGGCGGTCAAAATACGTGATATAATATACAGATTAATTTCCATTGCGGTTATTCAGACAATTCGAATCAAGAATTTGAATCAATCAGATACTGCAGCAACAGTAAATTGGTAAGAGGAGAAACGCGTGACGTTTGGACTAGTTTCCAAGCTTGAAAATCTGCCAACTGTTCTATTACAGAAGCTCTTCTCTCTCAGGCTTTGTCAGTGCATGCTAATGCCATTAATTCCCCCCAGCACTCTCTTCCCATCCAACTAAAACCTATAGTAGCCAATGTCACAAGCGAAACGTACCATTTCCGGATCCTTCAGACGTGTACGTTCGCAATTAGGATAAAATATTTTAGCTCTTTGGAAAGCGAATACAAAAAAAAAAAAGTTTTAACCGAAACAGAACTCTACCAGTTTACTAGTTGAGGATGAGTTAACAAACTTGGTTTTAGTGAGAATTGGAAATAGATGTCTTTTTCAAGATTTATATTGATCACTTTATTAGGCAACATAATTATGTTACGATTATAACTTATGAATTTCTCACGTAGCACAGAAAAACTCTGTTTTAGGCGCACATTAAAATAATGGATTTTAATTAACTATAAATAGAATGAAGATCGTTCTGGATATGAGACATCCCACCTTAAATTGGAAAAGGCGTTTAAAAAATTAACCTCGTGTTTTTAAAAGTAAATGAATTTGTTTAATATATGAAGCGTCAAGAGAGAACGAACATATGAAACCCCTGTTTTCAATATATTTTTGTAATGAATGCTAAATATTTTGTATTTTAAGAAAAATTGCGCCTTTGAATATATATATATAATATATATATATATATATATATATATATATATATATATAGAGAGAGAGAGAGAGAGAGAGAGAGAAAGAGAGAGAGAGCTATGCACCGCAGAAACACAAATCAAAATTATACATTTCCTCCTATTGGAAGCTTTCTTGCTGGTATATACAATATTAATCTATTTAACCAGAGGATTGTCTTTCATTACAAATTATTCTGACAAATTGCATTCTCTTTAAATATTGAAATACACGTTAAAATATTCTACTTTAAAAAGTTAATAGTTATCCATTTTATATATATATATATATATATATATATATATATATATATATATATATCGTACGATATCGGAAGCAGCTTACACTAATTAAAACTTCCTTTTTCAAAAATATAGCACGCAGTGGAGGATTGTTTACACACAGCCTTTCTTGATGAGACGTAAACTCGCACGTATTTAACTGTCTAGCAGACTTCGGCTGCACGAGCACACACCATGCGTTTACTGGAGAAACTGCCCGCGAACAAAATGATTTTATATAACCCCTGCTTCTTTCCTGGTTTATTATTTTTGTTCATCCTGTTAAATACAGCAGTAATTATAACATCGTTATCTTATTCCATATAAGAGGATTCAACATTGATAGTAAAAATATTTTAAAGTGACAGCAAGCTGATGAACAAACTAATTCCAAAAGTGCCCCTTAGGACGAAATAATCTTTCATAAAGAGTTATTTACAGCAAAGGATTGTGAGGAACTTTTACTTAACATTAATTTAATTTATATATCCCGAAACATTTCAGAGCTTTTTATTTCGAAAGTTAAATAATATTCTAACAATATACCTGATAGCATAGAAAGAATTAGTGATAAAGTACCGATACTTTTCATGAAGTTTACTGTCTCCTGTCTCTACATTACAGTTTTGGAATTTGACCGTACACATTTTCAGGATTGCAGTGGGATCGTAGACAAAGTTTTTGAGATGTGGAACTTGTTGTTCTATATGTATGTAAATTATAGTACTGGATATTAGTAAGAGATACGTAGAATTAAAACGACGCATGCATTATCGTGCAAAATGTTCGGTTCGGTTATACCTCCTTAGTGTAGAAACCTGCGAGCCATGTTCAGTGGTTACTCATTTTCAATTATACAGGCACCGGTTTTTTACTAACAGCTTGTTTCTGGCAAAGGTATGCATCCACTGCATACATGATAACAGCATAGAGCATTTGTGACTATGCAAGCAAATCATACGGAAGCTACTTGTAGTCTGTTTGGATCAGTTGGCAAGGTGTAAACTTTCTAAGCAGATAATAAGTGATTCTAGTCCCACTTATTTGTAATTTTTTCTTTCGATTCCCTTAATTTCAGTTTATTACGTTTTAGTCCTACTATGAACACATTTAGTCTCAACTGTTTAATCACAGAGAAACAATCATTTGCGACATGAAAATAATATATTGGTATTGAAAATACTACAACTTACAACCCATTTTTCACATTAAAAATAGGAAAAGCAACAAAGGCCAAAAAAAAAAAAAAAAAAAAAAAAAAACCAGATAACCACAAATACCTGGATACCAAATCCTTAATATCTAGGAGGATAGCTAAATAAATATCACTGTACTACTATACCAATAAAAAATTAGTAACACTCCGCATGCAGTAATAGAGAATGAGTGGTTGTGATAGCCCGCCAAGGTCTTAATTATGGAAGAAACAGGTTAGAGAGTAGAGCAATTTTCGCTGACGCGAACTAAGTTTCCCATTTCACCACTTCGTACGCTTGCCTAGTATGAGCTGTTGACCACACGATACCATTCAACAGGTCGTTTACAAATTCTACGTACAATAAAACATGAATAACATTGTTCATTTGCAAAGCTTGTCGATATGTATTTAATGTATGGTGAAGCTAGAAAACGGGCATCCCAAGTTGGATAGTTGTGCCGGGAAAGACATTCAAACAGACGACATACTAATTATAGCACCTTTCAGTCTACATCGGCGTCTATGATAGACTGGGTATCTGTGAATTCATAGATCGGATGCTGGTACAAATCGAACACGACGCACTATAGACTTCGAACAAAAACAGGCAGTAGGCCCATCCTTCAACAAGTACTAGTGCAATTGTACGTGTCACGGATACAGCAGCAGCAGTGTGGAGCGAGTCCTGCAGGAGGAACGGCTCCATTCAGAGACGCAGATCTTGGGACCAATGTGCTCAACCACAGGAACAGTCACATATGGGACTACGAAAATTGACATGTTCTCATTGAGATATGTAGGCAGCACAGGTTCAGCGTGAACATGTGAGCAGGTGTACCTTCCTTTTTGACTAACCTGCATGCTTGAAACACTTCTCTCTAGAAATACAACAAATAAGGGAAATCCTCTTCATCTTGACAGGAACGTGCGAAAGCATCTGGACAACATTTTTCTTGCCGTTGGATTGAAAGAGGCTGTCCGGTAGCCGGACCACCGCGCTCCTCTGACATCACCCCAATAGATGATTTTTATGAGGACAAATCAAGTATCTCGTGTTCGAAACACCAGTTGCCTCTGGTGAAGAATTGCTGGGAAGGATATTGGTTGCGGTGATGAAATCGGTGCCACTCCAGGAATTTTTATAGAGTGCGGGACACATTTATGCGCCAATATAATCTCTGTAGAGGTTTTGACTGTCACTACTTTCAGCAATTCCTGTAATTATTTTCTAAGTGAAGCTCAAACCCTGAAAACAAGGAAAACTACCGTTGTTTTATCATTATTCGTGAACAAGGATTTTCTTCACGATATTTAATTATTCATACTTTGTAGAGGTGTAGAAGTATGTTTCTGTTGTTCTCATTTGTCATTTTAATATCTTTATTCAACCTAAGCAAAAAGTTCTTTCTTATTCCATTATGCCTAGTATTACCATAATCTACCCTTTCAGAAGCGGGAAATTATTTTCATTATTTGTAAGTTTGCATTTTGTTTAAATTCCCGTTTCAAACTTTAGCAACCGCACTACACACTCTGACAAAAAGATAAACAATAACATTACAATAACATAGATGTGGCGCCATGTTCTATAATATTATTAAAGCAAAATAAGAAAAGTAATTGTAAGCAACAACAGAAACCAAAATGCGGTCTTTCGCAAATGCAAAACAAAATAAATAAATAAAAATTTAACGTATTCGTTAAGACTCGAGCACTTGCTGTTTACTTCCAGCTCCGTAGGCCTAGGCACTGAGCTATGGAGAAAGAGCAATCTTATTGTAACTGCCTTCCTGCTTTGATCGTTAAACTAAGTGGGCCGACCGAATCAGTGACGTGCTACCCATATCAGATTTAACTTCATTGAAGAGAAATATGAACCCGCAAATCATAGATTCCCCATCTCAAATTACCGTTTATCATCCTTCCGTATACCTTTGAATTTATGCATTGAAACCTGAAACACTGTATAAGTTCGCAAAGTTTCGGGCAAATGTAAACATAGAGGAAGTATTGCTATCCAATTTCACATGGACTAGCCCATATATTATATTTTAACTTACATTAACTGCACAGTGCTACCAACTTTTAAGATTATAGTTTGAGATAAAAATATAACTCTTAAAGAATCTGTTTTGTTATAATTTTCCTTGATTTTCATGATTCAAAATTGATTATGTTCGTATAAAATTTTATCTAAATATGTACAAATTAACAGATATCCATTCTCACTTATACAGTGTATCTTCTGCACCGACCATACTAAGCAAGTCTAGTGATGCAAATATAGAGCCTTCATTTTGTTGGGAAATCAGATATTCATTTTTCCATCGACAAATTACTCAGAAAGGGCCTTGTCACTGAGTAAAATGGCAACGGCGGTCGTAATATTTAGCTCGTTTTTTCTTAAACTAGCTTTCAAGTTACAGAGTTTTTTTTTTCTTTTCTTTTCCTTACTAAACGTTAATATCTTCAAGATCGTTGGCTGACTGACTAAATTACTTTTATCTGATCCCAAGGACAATGAATTGTGGAGATCTTGATAAACATTTCTTAATGGTGTTTAACTTCCGTGTTTACTACTGATGCACCACAGGGGCTGAACACTGATTATGATGAGATGAAATGATATATTGGGAAAGGAACTTTTTTAAGGAAGGAAACGTTCTAGGCCTACGTTTAGGGTACCTTCCCGGCATTTGCCATTTATGAGGGCTGAGGAAAACCTGGAAAAAACCTCAATCAGGGAGGAGACGGTCCTGGTGGGATTCGAACCCAGACCTCCCACTCACGAGTCCGCGCCTTAATGACCTGGGCCACCTGTGGCGGTATTGACAAGCATAGAAATAAAAATTAGACAATGTAGATATACAGTTTGCTTCCATTATGCATGCGGTTGGTTTCGAATTATTATATTATATTAAATTAAAATAAGTATATCAAATAATTTATTTTACATAAACATTTGAATATAATTTTTTCTCTACAGTGTGACTAAATTGATTAAAAGGGCGACGATATAGGTTTAACCTGAGATACTACCGAAATGCTTCATTTTAGAAACCTCTGATATCTCTTCAGTTGGGACTGGTAGAACCAGCTATATTCCAATCATGATCGTTCCATCTCAAGCGGTTTAGAGTTTCACTAACCAAATAAAACTTTAAAGCAGTTAATTAAAGTGCGGCACAGCTCAAATAACCCCATCCCACCTAGTTTCGCATGTTCAGTGATAACGCTTCCGTCTAAACAATAACATGCTGCCACGAGATACCTGGAAATTTTCCAGCGCTGCAACTGGTAATTTCGTACATGAAAGATTGACCAGAAAAAGGAAGCCTTAATTAATAAATAACAAATAAATGAACAAATAATTTACTTTCTAAACAGTATTGCAAGAAGTGTTAACGTTCTTTCCCTGAGTGAACACTGACATACCACATTCCTCAAGCATATCATAATAACATAACATAAATGGCTGGAAGACTGTAATTTCAGTTGTAGGAAAAAGGTCATCAAGGCTTGCCCCTCGCTGTCCAACAGTTGCCAACAGTTCTCTAATGTTTAAAACGCTAAGTTGCCAGTGAAGCTAATATTGTCGTTCACTATCAGAACAAGATTCCGTGAATCTCCCTCAAGTACAGAAAATTACGGCTACTAGCCCAGGCTCCCTTCAGACCCGAGGGAGCTCCTGATTATTATTGAGTGATGGGCACCTGAATAAATAAAACCTGGATAAAACCCAGTCAGGGAATCCGATTCTGACGGAAATCTAACCCCAGACCTCATTCTCACGATTCCGTGCCTTAACGACCTCGGCCACCCGTGTCTGTAGGAGTCGCGCTGTTCTTGCAGAGTTTTAATAATATATATAAACTTTATATTGCATGTTTATGGATTAAGAAAGGACGCAACATATCTCTTTAACAATAATAAGTATTTAAAAATTTACTTTGAAAGTCAGACATTGAGTGACTAAATATCTCCTTCTTTTTATTATTTATTGGCCAATGTCATTAAACAGGCTATTAAGTAATACAGCTATCTACATATAAACTGGCAAGCCTAGGTCACTTGACAGTATAGATAAGTATTCTAGATCTGAAACTGCAACTGTTATGTAGCTTTCGCGCCCCTGATCCGGAGTTCATGTGCACCAACATTGTCATTCATTCGTCACCTGAAAGATTTATGCACTGTTAAACGTCAGCTTAAAGAGAAGTTTTCGGGTGCTGCAACAACTGTATATAAACATTAACAGCCTGTTAATTAGTAATACCGAAATACTTACACTGTGTACAGAGAGGTGTTAGACAAACAATTTGAAATAAGGAACATATGTATAATATCTAAGTTATGCAATATTGAAGTGATTACTATTTAGTATCAGAAATGCATACTAAAGGTTACATTTGTATTAAAATGGAATAATGCCTCCTTTATGATAGAAATAAGCTTGCTTGTTAAAAACCAATGAACAGAATTTTCACAGTTTAGCGTTAAAATAATCTCCAAAACTTTAGACTAAAGACATGGTTGCATGACAGTGCATTGATGTGCTAAAATCAATTCAGTTGTAACAACAAAATCGCAATTTTACGTTTTATGTAATGTTTCGAGCTTTGCGAAATATCTATCATTTGTTTCAAGCACCTATTGTTAGTTTTGTTACCAAAAGTTCTAGCCAAAATAACACATTCAGTAAATTTAAAATTGAAGGAATGGAGAATGATTACAGCTTTTCTGAACTTACCTATATGGAGAGGTTGAGTTGCTAAAAACTGCTGAGATCAACAAAGAAAAATGACATTACATAATGCTAAATTTCTAGCTATTGATATGTGTTTGCGTGAACTGGGGTATGTAACATAGACGCAGCCAAAAGCAGTTCACTCCATATATCATCATCGGAAACTATCATCAACGGAGTTAGAGAGGAACTCATTGCATCAACATGTTTAGTATACTTATGGGCAGCTCTTTCCCTTCCACCTTCTAAAGCGTCGATCCTGGTGGTCTAGTGGTAACCATGCTTGCCTCTTAAACCCAAGCTCGCTGGTTTAATCCCGGCCAGGGTCAACGGATTTTTCGGATGTAAAATTCCTAAATAAAGCCGTAGGGTACCATGTCGCAGTCGCAGATTTACTGTATGTAAGAGAATCTGAATTTTGAAAAACGAGGCCTCTGAAAAAATTTATCCGCCGTTTCACGCCCTGAATTGAATGGGACGTTGATGATCTCAAATGTTAAAGAGCATCCATAAATAGATCAGATCAAATCTTCTAAAGGAACATACCTTAGGCCTGGAGGACTTTGGTCCCTTCTTGCAATTTTGCAATTGGTCTTTGCAGCAACAGTCAATTTTTTTTCTACGGTCTTATTCTTGCACAACATTAGCTTTAGCAGGGATATACGCATACTAAATTCAAGGAATATCCATGAATGTATTACATAAATCTTCATGCCACCGTGGAAGCAAGTCACCAACAGGAATTTTTTGTCAATATGTAGGCTGGTGTGCTTTTAATCATACTATTGGTCCATAATTTTTTCCTCAACTATTAAATGGTGACATTTATCACGAACTTTTACAGCATGTACAGTGTAACATAATTGAAGGCATTCCTCTTCATGTTCGACGTGAAATTTGGGATCAGCTTGATGAAGTTCCTCCTCATTTCAGTGTGAATGCAAAAACGCACTTTATTCAAGTTTTTCGAAACTTAACAGAGCATGGTCAGCACAATCCCTGGACTTTATAATTATTTTTATGAGTGAACTGAAGGCTATAATATATTAAATTGCTGTAGTTTCAGAGAAGGACTTAGTTGCCCGCATAATCACAGCTTGTGACTTTTCGTGATGGGCCTAGAATCTTCCAAAGTTTACGAGAATCTTTTCTGTACTACTGTCGTTTCCGCAGGGAGCCACTTCCAGAAACTTTGGTAAATATTGAGTATTTTCAGTTAATTTTCCTTTATAGCATTTTAAAAGTAATAAACGGTTGTCAACCAATGTTACAAACACTTGCTGCAGTCGTAGGTCTGCCTAACTTTCTCTGCAAATGCACAAAAGCACAAAATAGCTACACTTTGTACTACGTTAATGAAATTTACAAGATAAATGTTTATTTTATGTGCTTTCTTTCACTTCCTTTTTGAACAAGCTAAATCTGAAGTAATATTTAAAGTATAACAATATGTTTATTTACATTTGGTTATTACAACACACACTTCAACCGTCATATAGACCCAGAAGACCTTACATACCTTTATAATACACATCATCAAACAAAAATAAAACACAATCTAGAATGAGGCTACTATTTGTTGTGTGTAAATAAGACCATGCTTGGGTTGCCATTTATGACAATTAAATTTATAGCCGCTGTTTACTACAACGTGTTGCTGTTAAATAAATGTTTATACTATTTAACCAATCAATTAGTGCACTGCAATATATATATAACGTTATTAAGAAATGGTGGATACAGGGTGGTTTTATTAGAAAGATAACGTAATTTAATTAATTTAAAAAGATAACTTTCCCTGCCATTTATTATAATTAATTATAATAAATGACACAATGAATGAAATAATGGAAATGATTGAAATGAAGTAAAATAAGTTTGGGTATTGCACCATAAGAATTTATTTAAAATCATTTACATGAAAATATATTACCAGAACAATAAATATTTAAAGAGTGATTTGCTTGTGAATATTCAGAATCAAAGCATCACAAGTATTTCTCCAGAATGCTCGGCACATTTAACTAAGCTAGGCTACATAATTTACGTCATATTTAAATAAAGACGACTTCAAAGAAATATTCGCAACCATTTAAAACCATTTAACTTTACTTGTCATTAAAATCCAACGAATGCAATTAAGAAATACCACAAAGTTTGCTCAAGAAAATGCGTATTTTAGCACATTTAACTTAACAAAAATTTATTAACAACTCATTTTTAAGCTTGGCGTTGCTGATAGTACCTTAGTCACAACGTTCTATCAAGAAGCCCCATATCATTTCCAATTAAGAGGTTGAAAGGTGCTTCCATCCCACAGAAATTGTTGGCTGCGTACTGTTGGGAAAAAAGCTTGCGAATGTCAGTCGAGCTGTCACGCAAGGATTTCACTATCTCTCAAGTTGCTTGGAGACAAGAGTCACACACACACACACTATTTAATTTTACTTTTAGTCCCTGTACTATGCAAATTAATTTCGAGTTTTTGAATATAGATTTCAGAAAAATTACAAATTTGCACTATATATGATTGATGTGAATCATCATAATAGAAAATAAGCTTAACATGGTAGATTTTACTTTTTAATTGATACGCAGCTCTTTTAAATTTTTGCTATTTGTCTTTCATTTTAAAATCTAATAAACCACACATTTCTATAACGACCTGTACCGAAACCGTAACTATGACACCGTAGCTTGTCAACCGTCCGATTCCTAGTAGAAAACGTGACCATTTTAGGTATATTTCAAAGTATTCCCT